>JAVTVY010048037.1:0-24561 GCA_036873755.1 Hanleya hanleyi
TAGGCCTGGGAAATTTGTCTGGTTGTGTTTCGATACCCGCTGCTCACTGGCGTTGTAGTCCGAGCATAGGTAAACCTTTCTCTGACGATTTCGCCTGAACGGCTTCTTTGAAATTGTATTACAATGGTCTTGAAGGATAGTCAATTTGCTGAAAAGGTTTTGGTGTAGCTGGCATAAATATAAAGGCAAGTTTTTTGCGTCTCAAAAAAAAAAGTTTTTCATGAAATGAAAATTCACCCATTCGCTTGGAAAAATATTTAAAAACTGTTCTATTCTAGGTTGCCAAGCATAAATATAGGATTGCCGACATGATAATTCCCTTTCGGTGTGAACCAAATTGCCATTTAAATGAAGATTCTCATTCATCTGACTTAACATCAAAACCTCCATAACCATTATCATGATTAAAGTTTTTTCCATTGAACGCTTTAATATGCGCCATCTCCCTAGGGCTTTAGATTTCACCCGCTTGTTTTTCGTGGCATTTCGTCATCACTAGGTGGTGCTATAGACATGAATGCAGGTAAACATGTGTAACATCATATCTTCGGAAGAACGTGTTTGATTTCCATGAAATTTGGGTATAATGATCTTGCAAGATAGGCAAAGAACTGACAAGATTTTGGTGGTGTTGCCGAATCATGGAGACCCATTTTTGCATCTCAAAATAAGATTTTGTTTTCACAAAAATGGAAATTTACTTCTTAATCAGGGAAAATAATTCTATTTTGCTGAACATGAATGTAACATTCCCAGTGTTATAATTCACATCCCTTGTAGGGCCAAATGACCATTTTTTTAAATATATGAAATTCTCATGACTTGAGTCCAATATCTACATTCCCCAGGTCACATCTGAGGAGTTTGCTTCATCATGTAGGCTAGAGATATTGTTCATCATTGGGTGGCACTATAGGCAGTAAACTTATTTAGCACAATTTGGTATTTCATCTGTTCATGAAGTTTATTATTGTCAGACGGACGAAGGATTTCAAAGGACGAAGTTTTTTGATTGAAATTGAAGGGCCACCTCTCATACGGATTTTGCAGTCCATCAGCATAATGCTTGATTTATATCTCATTATACATTCTTTTTTACAGTTACTAATTTTATTAACATTATGGTTTAAAAATGGATTGAAAGGACATTGGTGCTTTTAGCGCTGGCATAATCACGTGGCAAGGGTAAAGTCAGCTAAATATATCTAAATCAACCCCTGCTTACACACATAACTAAAATGTAGTCAGAAAAATTATGTTGCCGTCAGTGTATGGTCAGTATGGAAAATTGCAAGGATTCAAGTGGGCTTGAAGTCAGGCCATTTTGGTCAAATAGACATACTGTAACACTGATATTCTGCTTTACCTGTTCATATGAGTACCATGAGGTTCTTGAAGTACATGGGTTCATACGGCCCCTAGCCCCGGGTTAAGCGGAATTAGACACAAGTTACGAAACTTTCGCCAACCATGGCTGCGATATCTCCGTTGATGGGGGTTAAATAGTTGGATAATGTTGGATATATTTGAACGGCGGTTTGTAGCATTTCTAAACCCACTGACATTATCATTTAACCCTATCTGGCCTGGGCTTTTTGGGACCTGTCCAGGCCTGGGGGGGGCCGAAATGGCCCCCCTAATTATTTTTCTTACCCCTTCAGCTAGGGGGCTGAAACTTATTACAATATACCATTGGATCAAGCTCTACAAGAAAATGTAAAAAAATCCAAGATGGCCGCTTTGATGACGTCACAATGACGCCATTTTGAAAAACGGCATTTTTTGGTGGATTTTTCGGTCAGATTTTCCGAATTTTTTATTTTTGCAATTTCTCCACAAAAACTGCATGAAAAATTAACAAATATTGTTGTGATATGAAATAAAATAGTTTTTGCCCACTTTTCATTGCGGAAAAGCAGAAATTTTGAAGAAATATGACAAAAACATCCCTTTTCTGGCACACCACGTGGCCGCCATCTTGAATTTACCCATGATCCTGTGCTCGGGGGGTTATGAAAATAGGCTCAAAATAACCCCAATAAGACAAACGATAAAGTCACGGAGTTTCAGCTCTCCGTTTTTTGCCGTTCCGGAGATAGTGCAGAAAGTTTGGTAGGGGGGGCCATAATGGCCCCCCCCAGGCCAGGTAGGGTTAAACCAAACGGAAACACTGACCCAAGTTCTAGCATCCAGAATAATTCCCGCTCTCGGATTTTTCTCTCAAATTGAAAGGGGGGATCCTTAGTAGATGGATAGACAACGTCTATGATCTGAATACTAAAGTTATCCCAGCCATGGTCGGGTCCAGAAAAATGCTTACCTATAAGCAACTGCTTTTTCCTAACGGATTTTCCGAGTAGGGATGACAATTTCATTCTGTATATTTCGCTATTAGTTAACGCATCTTCAGCAGTGAACAAAGTTACCAACAGCTTCATACGCACAGTATATATACAATGTGGTCTTAACCAATACACATTTATGAACAGGTAAGCCAGTAAATTATGTCAGTCAGGTTGGACGATATTAAAATGCTGTCATTTTCAGAAATTGTTAAATGTTAAGTCATAACCTGGCAGCGATCTACAAATGGTGTGATTCAGGTGATACAATACACACTCTAGTTGATGAAAACAATACATAATCTGCTTATCTGACAAGAACTAAGTAAACTGCATAAATGAATAAAGTATGATGGTATAGTGAGTATGTACCTACATTGAATATTTCTACATGTCATGAAGTTTGGATAAGGACTGTCATTTTAAAATAATATAGGTATAATTTTCTTGGCAATCCACATCAGAGTTGATGGAAACCTACAAATGTTGTAACTCGCATGTTTCATAATTGTATATTCCCATGCGAGTTACAACATTTGTGGCGTGTGTATTGTAACACCTGAATCACACCATCTGTAGATCACTGTCAAGTTATCGCTTAACATTTTACAATGTCTGAAAATGGCGGCATTTTAATATCCGTCCAACCTTACCTATTCATAAATGTGAATTGGCTAAGCTCACATTATGCCTTGTTTACATACTGTACCTATGGAGCTGTTTGTAACTTTGTTCACTGCTTAAGATGCTAGAACTAATAGCGAAATATACAGAATAAAATTGTGTTTGGTCTTACTGATTAAAAAAAAATTGAAACCTCAAGCCGATGCTCTAGGAAGCCTAATTGGACAGCAACAAGATTGGCAATTTTCCGAACAAAACCTATAGAAGAATTAATTGCCGAAAAGAACAACAAAAAAGAAGATTTCCCGAAGAAGCGGGGTCCCCTGGCAGACCTCGATACTTAACTAATATATATAGCGTAGAAATATATTATAGGATCACCTTTCAAATGATGTTATTCATGATGTTTATCAGTATTAGTATGCAAGGAAATGACCTATATACAAAACAACATTCAAATACGACACTACAGCATTCCATATTACAAACATCAAAACAAAGTTTTCAAATCAACAAAAGGGTACTTATTTATTCTTCTCACAACCGTTTTCCTCTCTGTCACGTGAGGATGTGGCGGAGAATGTAAAATCATGACACCTAATGTAAGAATAAATGCCCAATGGTTCGTCCAGGGTTAAAAAAAACAAACAAAACAAAAATAAATAAATTGTGATCCCTACTCGGAGTTGCTTTTCTTCTCTATAATTGAAGTAAAATGGTTTGTTCTGGTGCATTTTGACAGAATATTTAGACTTCGAGGATGATATTTAATGATGCCTCAAAATGAACTGAATTTTCCGTGTCATCTGTCAGTCTGATCAGAAGCCTAATTAATAAAATTGACTGACATTCATCTGTTTTATCGACGTCAAATTTAGCATTAGCAATAATTTTTAAAGGAGGGAAGATGGGCTCTCCAAATTCATCATACTTGTGCAATTGCTGACTGACTAGAAGCCTATCCTAGTTGATTGAACCTATTTTTTCAAGGTTATATACTTTATATTATGATATAACATGAAATATAACTAGGCATTCTAAATTGATACCACATATGCAACTGATGATGGACCTGAAGTCTATGAATATGACTGACGTTGACCTATTTTCTTAAGATCAAAAACTGTATGTTAAGTCACATGTTAACTGCCAACATACACTCCAAATCTAACATTGTCATCATTTTGTTGTGGCTGTGGTTGTCTTCCAGATCAATCTAGCGAATTTTGCATGTGTTCCAACAGCCTGAGCTTTCAACAGTAACTTAAAACCATGCTGTATCGGCTGAGCTGTTGAAACACCGTCCATTTCCTAGCTCTGACATACTGCATCACTGTCGAAATATGGGTACCATGACAGAGTGATAGATCACACTGCCAGTGAAGGTTCCTGATTTACATTGAATGTCGTTATTGCCTAAGTAGTATTAGCAGCATATTTCAACAATAACAATTCGCTGATTTACAGTGAAAGGTATTTATTTTTTGTTGTTTTTCACTTTTATTTGCTGGCATTGTTTCAGATAGAATACAACAGCCTAATTCATACAATCAGGAAAAAAAGGGGGTTAAAGTATTTCTGTTCAAACTTTCATGGAAAATATAAAAGTGGCAATTTGAAATTTTATTTTTATTCGATTTTTTAATGTCGGTGAGCCCATGAAACGCAAAATAAAGTTGGTGTTGCCTCACACTGGGTTTCGCCCATTGGTGAAGAAATCCCTTCTCAGAGGCAATTCTACCAATGATTCCTGATTGCTCATCCGCCAGGGGTATGTGCCCTACACTGTGTCCCATCCTAAAGAAAATTGCCACCCCTAATAGGGGTGTGCACAAATTGGGGAGATCTAAAGCCCTGTGAGTACCAAATTATGTGTTACAAAATTATCTGGGGAAATGCCCTTCGCCCGTTTTTCAAACGAGCTTTCATGTGAATATATAATCGAGCACCTATGCCTGGCTTAAAGTTAATTTTAATATGCAGGGTCTGAGGACAATGACATAGGTTAAACAAAATATTGCAAAATTAATTAATTACGGGCATTGTGGACGGCCGCCGAAAAGATCTGCCACCCTGGCAATGGATTGATTCGAACTACAGTTCTACTGCGAACATATAATCAACCACTTATGCCTGGCCCAAAGAAAATTTTACTATACAAACCCGTCTGAAAATGACTGAGTTAAAAGAAAATATTTTAAAGCTTATTAATTAGGGACATTGTGGACGGCCCCTGAAACGTTGAGCCATCCTGGGGATGGATGAGGTCGAAGTGCAGTGCTACTGTGAACATATAAACGACCACCTTTGCGTGGCTCAAAGTTAATTTTACTATACAAACCCGTCTAAAAATGACTGAGGTAAAATAAAATATTTCAAAGCTTATTAATTGAGGACATTGTGGAAGTCCCCTGAAACGTTGAGCCACCCTGAGGATGGATTACTTCGAAGTGCAGTGCTACTGTAAAAATATAAACGACCACCTTTGCCTGGCTCAAAGTTAATTTCACTATACAAATCCGTCTAAAAATGACTATGGTAAAACAAAATATTTTAAAGCTTATTAATTAAGGACATTGTGGACGTCCCCTGAAACGTTGAGCCACCCTGGGGATGGATTAGTTCAAAGTGCAGTGCTACTGGGGACAAATAAACGACCACCTTTGCCTGGTTCAAAGTTTATATTACTATACAAACCCGTATAAAAATGACTATGGTAAATCAAAATATTTTAAAGCTTATTAATTAAGGACATTTTGGACGGCCCCTGAAACGTTCAGCCACCCAGGGGATGGATAAGATCGAAGTGCAGTGCTACTGTGAACATATAAACGACCACCTTTGCCTGGCTCAAAGTTAATTTTGCTGTACAAACCCGTCTAAATATGACGTGAGGTAAAACAAAATATTTTAAAGCTTATTAATTAGGGACATTGTGGACGACCCCTGAAACGTTGAGCCACCCTGAGGATGGATTAGTTCGAAGTGCAGTACTACTGTAAACATATAAACGACCAACTTTGCCTGGCTCAAAGTTAATTTTACTATATAAAGCCGTCTAAAAATGACTGAGGTAAAACAAAATATTTTAAAGCTTATTGAGGACATTGTGGACGGCCCCTGAAACGTTCAGCCACCCTGGGGATGGATTAGTTCGAAGTGCAGTGCTACTGTGAACATATAAACGACCACCTTTGCCTGGCTCAAAGTTAATTTTACTATACAAACCCGTCTAAAAAATGACTGAGGTAAAACAAAATAATTTAAAGCTTATTAAATGAGGACAGTGTGGAAGGCCCCTGAACCGTTGAGCCACCCTGGGGATGGATTACTTCGAAGTGCAGTGCTACTGTAAACATATAAACGATCACATTTGCCTGGCTCAAAGTTAATTTCACTATACAAACCCGTCTAAAAATTACTATGGTAAAACAAAATATTTTAAAGCTTATTAATTAAGGACATTGTGGACGTCCCCTGAAACGTTGAGCCACCCTGGGGATGGTTTAGTTCAAAGTGCAGTGCTAGTGTGAATATATAAACGACCACCTTTGCCTGGCTCAAAGTTAATTTTGCTTTACAAACCAATCTAAAAATCACTGAGGTAAAACGAAATATTTAAAGCTTATTAATTGAAGACATTGTGGACGGCCTCTGAACGGTTGAGCCACCCTGGGAATGGATGAGGTCGAAGTGCAGTGCTACTGTGAACATATAAACGACCACCTTTGCCTGGCTCAAAGTTAATTTTACTATACAAAGCCGTCTAAAGACGACTGAGGTAAAATAAAATATTTCAAAGCTTATTAATTGAGGACATTGTGGACGGCCCCTGAAACGTTCAGCCACCCTAAGGATGGATTAGTTCGAAGTGCAGTGCTAATGTGAACATATAAACGACCACCTTTGCCTGGCTCAAAGTTAATTTTACTATACAAACCCGTCTAAAAATGACTGAGGTAAAACAAAATAATTGAAAGCTTATTCATTGAGGACATTGTGGACGGCCACTGAACGTTAAGCCACCCTGGGGATGTTTTAGTTCCAAGTGCAGTGCTACTGGGGACATATAAACGACCACCTTTGTCTGGCTCAAAGTCTATACTACTATACAAAGCCGTATAAAAATGACTATGGTAAATCAAAATATTTTAAAGCTTATTAATTAAGGACATTTTGGACGGCCCCTGAAACGTTCAGCCACCCTGGGGATGGTTTAGTTCGAAGTGCAGAGCAACTGTGAATATATAAACGACCACCTTTGGCTGGCTCAAAGTTAGTTTGCTTTACAAACCCGTCTAAATATGACGTGAGGTAAAACAAAATATTTTAAAGCTTATTAATTAAGGACATTGTGGACGGCCCCTGAAACGTTGAGCCACCCTAAGGATGGATTAATTCGAAGTGCAGTGCTAATGTGAACATATAAACGACCACCTTTGCCTGGCTCAAAGTTAATTTTACTATACAAACCCGTCTAAAAATGACTGTGGTAAAACAAAATATTTTAAAGCTTATTAATTAAGGACAATGTGGACGTCCCCTGATACGTTGAGCCACCCTGGGGATGGAGTACTTCGAAGTGCAGTGCTAATGTGAACATATAAACGACCACCTTTGCCTGGCTCAAAGTTAATTTTCTATACAAAGCCGTCTAAAAATGACCAAGGTAAAACAAAATGTTTTAAAGCTAATTAATTGAGGACATTGTGGACGGCCACTGAACGTTAGGCCACCCGGGGGATGGATTAGTTCGCAGTGCAGTGCTACTGTGGACATATAAACGACCACCTTTGTCTGGCTCAAAGTCTATACTACTATACAAAGCCGTATAAAAATGACTATGGTAAATCAAAATATTTTAAAGCTTATTAATTAAGGACATTTTGGACGGCCCCTGAAACGTTCAGCCACCCTGGGGATGGTTTAGTTCGAAGTGCAGAGCAACTGTGAATATATAAACGACCACCTTTGGCTGGCTCAAAGTTAGTTTGCTTTACAAACCCGTCTAAATATGACGTGAGGTAAAACAAAATATTTTAAAGCTTATTAATTAAGGACATTGTGGACGGCCCCTGAAACGTTGAGCCACCCTAAGGATGGATTAATTCGAAGTGCAGTGCTAATGTGAACATATAAACGACCACCTTTGCCTGGCTCAAAGTTAATTTTACTATACAAACCCGTCTAAAAATGACTGTGGTAAAACAAAATATTTTAAAGCTTATTAATTAAGGACAATGTGGACGTCCCCTGATACGTTGAGCCACCCTGGGGATGGATTAGTTCAAAGTGCAGTGCTAGTGTGAATATATAAACGACCACCTTTGCCTGGCTCAAAGTTAATTTTGCTTTACAAACCAATCTAAAAATCACTGAGGTAAAACGAAATATTTTAAAGCTTATTAATTGAAGACATTGTGGACGGCCTCTGAAACGCTCAGCCACCCTGGGGATGGATGAGGTCAAAGTGCAATGCTATTGTGAACATATTAACGACCACCTTTGCGTGACTCAAAGTTAATTTTACCATACAAACCCGACTAAAAATGACTGAGGTAAAACAGAATATTTTAAAGCTTATTAATTAAGGACATTTTTGACGGCCCCTGAAACTTTGAGCCACCCTGGGGATGGATTAGTGCGAAGTGCAGTGTTACTGTGAACATATAAACGGCCACCCTTGCCTGGCTCAAAATTAATTTTACTATACTAACCCCTCTAAAAATGACTGAGGTAAAACACAATATTATAAAACTTATTAATTAAGGACATTATGGACGGTTCCTGAAACGTTGAGCAACCCTGGTTATGGATTAGTGCGAAGTGGAGTGTTACTGTGAACATATAAACGACCACCTTTGTCTGACTCAACGTTAATTTTACTATACAAACCCGTCTAAAAATGATTAACGTAAAACAAAATACTTTAAAGCTTATTAATTGAGGACATTGTGGACGGCCACTGAACGTTAGGCCACCCGGGGGATGGATTAGTTCGCAGTGCAGTGCTACTGTGGACATATAAACGACCACCTTTGCCTGGCTCAAAGTTAATTTTACTATACAAACCCGTCTAAAAATGACTATGGTAAATCAAAATATTTTAAAGCTTATTAATTAAGGACATTGTGGACGGCCCCTGAAACGTTGAGCCCCGCTCGGGATGGATTAATTCGAAGTGCAGTGCTAGAGTGAATATATAAATGACACCTTTGCATGGCTCAAAGTTAATTTTACTATACAAACCCGTCTATAAATGACTAAGGTAAAACAAAATATTTCAAAGCTTGTGAATTGAGGACATTGTAGACGGCCCCTGAAACGTTGAGCCTCCCTGGGGATGGTTTAGGTCGAAGCGCAGTGCTACTGTGAACATATAAACGACCACCTTTGGCTGGCTCACAGTTAATTTTGCTATACAAACCCGTCTAAAAATGACTGAGGTAAGCAAAATATTTTAAAACTTATTAACTAAGGACATTATGGACGGCCAGCGAACGTTGAGCCACCCTGGGGATGTATTAGTTCCAAGTGCAGTGCTACTGTGGACATATAAACGACCACCTTTGCCTGGCTCAAAGTTAATTTTACTATACAAACCCGTCTAAAAATGACTATGGTGAATCAAAATATTTTAAAGCTTATTAATTAAGGACATTGTGGAAGGCCCCTGAAGCGTTGAGCCACCCTGGGGATGGATTAGTTCGAAGTGCAGTGCTAGAGTGAATATGTAAACGACCACCTTTGCCTGGCTCAAAGTTAATTTTACTATACACACCCGTCTATAAATGACTGAGGCAAAATAAAATATTTGAAGGAATATTAATTAAGGACATTGTGGACGGCCTCTGAAACGTTGAGCCACCCTGGGGATGGATTAGTTCGAAGTGCAGTGCTACTGTGAACATATAAACGACCACCTTTGCGTGGCTCAAAGTTAATTTTACTATACAAACCCTTCTATAAATGACGGAGGTAAAACAAAATATTTCAAAGCTTATTAATTGAGGACATTGTGGACGGCCCCTGAAACGTTGTGACTCCCTGGAGATGGATTAGGTCGAAGCGCAGTGATACTGTGAACACATAAACGACCACCTTTGCCTGGCTCAAAGTTAATTTTACTATACAAACCCGTCTAAAAATGACTGAGGTAAAACAAAATAATTCAAAGCTTATTAATTGAGGACATTGTGGAAGGCCCCTGAACCGTTGAGCCACCCTGGGGATGGATTACTTCGAAGTGCAGTGCTACTGTAAACATATAAACGACCGCCTTTGCCTGGCTCAAAGTTAATTTACTATACAAAGCCGTCCAAAAATGATTAAGGTAAAGCAAAATATTTTAAAGCTTATTAATTGAGGACATTGTGGACGGCCACTGAACGTTGAGCCACCCTGTGGATGTTTTAGGTCCAAGTGCAGTGCTACTGGGGACATATAAACGATCACCTTTGCCTGGCTCAAAGTTTATATTACTATACAAACCCGTATAAAAATGACTATGGTACATCAAAATATTTTAAAGCTTATTAATTAAGGACATTGTGGACGGCCCTGAAACGTTGAGCCACCCTAAGGATGGATTAGTTCGAAGTGCAGAGCAACTGTGAACATATAAACGACCACCTTTGCCTGGCTCAAAGTTTTTTTGCTTTACAAACCCGTCTAAATATGACGTGAGGTAAAACAAAATATTTTAAAGATAATTAATTAAGGACATTGTGGACGGCCCCTGAAACGTTGAGCCACCCTAAGGGTGGATTAGTTCGAAGTGGAGTGCTACTGTGAACATATAAACGACCACCTTTGTCTGGCTCAAAGTTAATTTTACTATACAAACCCGTCTAAAAATGACTGTGGTAAAACAAAATATTTTAAAGCTTATTAATTAAGGACATTGTGGACGTACCCTGATACGTTGAGCCACCCTGGGGATGGATTAGTTCAAAGTGCAGTGCTAGTGTTAATATATAAACGACCACCTTTGCCTGGCTCAAAGTTAATTTTGCTTTTCAAACCAATCTACAAATCACTGAGGTAAAACGAAATATTTTAAAGCTTATTAATTGAAGACATTGTGGACGGTCTCTGAAACGTTGGGCCTCCCTGGGGATGGATGAGGTCGAAGTGCAGTGCTATTGTGAACATATTAACGACCACCTTTGCGTGGCTCAAAGTTAATTTTACTATACAAAACCGACTAAAAATGACTGAGGTAAAACAGAATATTTTAAAGCTTATTAATTAAGGACATTGTGGACGGCCCCTGAAACATTGAGCCACCCTGGGGATGGATTAGTGCGAAGTGCAGTATTTCTGTGAACATATAAACGGCCACCCTTGCCTGGCTCAAAATTAATTTTACTATACTAACCCGTCTAAAAATGACTGAGGTGAAACAAAATATTTTAAAACTTAGTAATTAAGGACATTATGGCCGGTTCCTGAAACGTTGAGCCACCCTGCTTATGGATTAGTGCGAAGTGCAGTGCTACTGTGGACATATAAACGACCACCTTTGCCTGGCTCAAAGTTAATTTTACTATACAAACCCGTCTAAAAATGACTATGGTTAATCAAAATATTTTAAAGCTTATTAATTAAGGACATTGTGGAAGGCCCCTGAAACGTTGAGCCACCCTGGGGATGGATTAGTTCGAAGTGCAGTGCTAGAGTGAATATGTAAACGACCACCTTTGCCTGGCTCAAAGTTAATTTTACTATACAAACCCGTCTATAAATGACTGAGGCAAAACAAAATATTTCAAGGAATATTAATTAAGGACATTGTGGACGGCCTCTGAAACGTTGAGCCACCCTGGGGATGGATTAGTTCGAAGTGCAGTGCTACTGTGAACATATAAACGACCACCTTTGCGTGGTTCAAAGTTAATTTTACTATACAAACCCTTCTATAAATGACTGAGGTAAAACACAATATTTCAAAGCTTATTAATTGAGGACATTGTGGACGGCCCCTGAAACCTTGAGCCTCCCTGGAGATGGATTAGGTCGAAGCGCAGTGCTACTGTGAACATATAAACGACCACCTTTGCCTGGCTCAAAGTTAATTTTACTATACAAACCCGTCTAAAAGTGACTGAGGTAAGCAAAATATTTTAAAACTTATTAATTAACGACATTATGGACGGCCCCTGAAACGTTGCGCCACCCTGGGGATGGATTAGTTCGAAGTGCAGTGCTACTGTAAACATATAAACGACCACCTTTGTCTGGCTCAAAGTTAATTTTGCTATAAAAACCCGTCTAGAAATGACTGAGGTAAAAGAAAATATCTTAAAGCTTATTAATTGAGGACATTGGGGAAGGCCCCTGAAACGTTGAGCCACCCTGGGGATGGATTAGGTCGAAGTGCAGTGCTACTGTAAACATATAAACGACCACATTTGCCTGACTCAAAGTTAATTTTACTATACAAACCCGTCTAAAATGACTAAGGTAAAACAAAATATTTTAAAGCTTGTTAATTAAGGACAATGTGGACGGCCCCTGAAACGTTGAGCCACCCTTGGGATGGATTAGTTCGAAGTGTAGTGCTAGTGTGAATGTATAAACGACCACCTTTGCTGGCTCAATGTTAATTGTGCTATACAAACCCGTCTAAAAAGGACTGAGGCAAAACACAATATTTGAAGGCTTATTAATTAAGGACATTGTGGACTTCCTCTGAAACGTTGAGCCACCCTGGGGATGAATTAGTTCATAGTGCAGTGCTACTGTGAACATATAAACGACCATCTTTGCCTGGCTCAAAGTTAATTTTACTATACAAACCCGTCTAAAAATGACTAAGGTAAAACAAAATATTTTAAAGCTTATTAATAAAGGACATTATGGTCGGCCCCTGAAACGTTGAGCCACCCTGGGGATGGATTAGATCGAAGTGCAGTGCTACTGTAAACATATACACGACCAGCTTTGCCTGGCTCAAAGTTTATTTTGCTATAAAAATCCGTCTAGAAATGATTAAGGTAAAACAAATAGTTTAAAGCTTATTAATTAAGGACAATGTGGACGGCCCCTGAAACGTTGAGCCAGCCTGGGCATGGATTAGTTCGAAGTGCAGTGCTACTGTGAACATATAAACGACCACCTTTGCCTGGCTCAAAGTTAATTTCACTATACAAACCCGTCTGAAAATGACTGAGGTAAAAGAAAATATCTTCAAGCTTATTAATTGAGGACATTGTGGAAGGCCCCTGAACGTTAAGCCACACTGGGGATGTATTAGTTCAAATTACAGTGCTACTGTGGACATATAAACGACCACCTTTGCCTGGCTCAAAGTTAATTTTACTATACAAACCCGTCTAAAAATGACTAAGGTAAAACAAAATATGTTAAAGCTTATTAATTAAGGACATTGTGGACGGCCCCTGAAACGTTGAGCCACCCTGGGGATGGATTATTTCGAAGTGGAGTGCTAGTGTGAATATATAAACGACCACCTCTGTCTGGCTCAATGTTAATTGTGCTATACAAAACCGTTTAAAAATGACTAAGGTAAAACAAAATATTTGAAGGCTTATTAATTAAGGACATTGTGAGCTTCCTCTGAAACGTTGAGCCACCCTGGGGATGAATTAGTTCGCAGTGCAGTGCTACTGTGAACATATCAACGACCACCTTTGCCTGGCTCAAACTTAATTTTACTATGCAAGCCCGTCTAAAAATGACTGAGGTAAAACAAAATATTTTAAGGCTTATTAACCAAGGATATTTTGGACGACCCCTGAAACGTTGAGCCACCCTGGGGATGGACTAGTTTGAAGTGCAGCTCTACTGTGAACATATAAATGATCACCTTTGCCTAGCTCAAAGTTAATTTTACTATACAAACCAATCTAAAAATGACTGAGGTAAAACAAAATATTTTAAAGCTTATGAATTGAGGACATTGTGGACGGCCCCTGAAACGTTGAGCCACCCTGGCGATGGATTAGTTCGAAGTCCAGTGCTACTGTGAACATATAAATGACCACCTTCGCGTGGCTCAAAGTTAATTTTACTATACAAACCCGTCTAATAATGACTGAGGCAAAACAAAATATTTCAAAGCTTATTAATTGAGGACATCGAGGACGGACCCTGAAACGTTGAGCCTCCCTGGAGATGGATTAGGTCGAAGTGCAGTGCTACTGTGAACATATAAACGACCACCTTTGGCTGGCTCAAAGCTAATTTTACTGTACAAACCCGTCTAAATATGACTGAGGTAAAACAAAATATTTTAAAGCTTATTAATTGAGGACATTATGGACGGCTCATGAAACGTTGAGCCACCCTGGGGATGTTTTAGTTCGAAGTGTAGTGCTACTGTGGACATATAAACGACCACCTTTGCCTGGCTCGAAGGTAATTTTATTATACAAACCCGTCTAAAAATGACTAAGGTAAAACAAAATATTTTAAAGCTTATTATTTAAGGACATTGTGGACGTCCCCTGAAACGCTGAGCCACCCTGGGGACGGATTAGTTCGGAGTGCAGTGCTAGTGTGAATATATAAACGACCAACTTTGCCTGGCTCAAATTTAGTTTTAATATACAAACCCGTCTAAAAATGGCAAAGGTAAATCAAAATATTTTAAAGTTTATTGAGTAAGGACATTGTGAACGGCCACTGAACGTTGAGCCACCATGGGGATGGATTAGTTCGAAGTGCAGCGCTAGTGTGAACATATAAACGATCACCTTTGCCTGGCTCAAAGTTAATTTTACTATGCAAACCCGTCGAATAATGACTGAGGTAAAATAAAATATTTTAAAGCTTATTAAGGACATTGAGGACGGCCCCTGAAACGTTAAGCCACTCTGGGGATGGATTAGTTCAAAGTGCCGTGCTACTGTGAACATATAAACGACCACCTTTGCCTGACGCAAAGTTAATTTTACTATACAAACCCGTCTAAAAATGACTGAGGTCAAACTAGATATTTTAAAGCTTATTAACTAAGGACATTGCGGACGGCCCCTGAAACGTTGAGCCACCCTGAGAATGGATTAATTCGAAGTGTAGTGCAACTGTGAATATATAAACGACCACCTTTGGCAGGCTCAAAGTTAAATTTACTATACAAACCCGTCTATAAATGACTGAGTTAAAACAAAATATTTGAATGCTTATTAATTAAGAACATTGTGACGGCTCCTGAAACGTTGAGCCACCCTGGGGATGGATTAGTTCGAAGTGCAGTGCTACTGTGAACATATTGTAGCGGATTTCCACTAGGGGTAACTCTTACCCTTAATTTCCTAAGTTCACTTTTTCGCTGCCACCATATATTACTTCAAGGTAAGTTATTTTTTTTAGTTTTTAATCTTCTTGTTTGTTTTAATTTACCCTAAATGTCTGACTTGGTTGATTCTCTTATTCTATTAGACTAGCTCTGTCTATTTCTTCTGTCAAGCTTGTCTGTTTACTTCTTCTGTTAATTTAGTCTGTTAACTTCGCTGTTTATCAGGTCTCTAACTTTGTTAACTTCGTCCATTAACTTCATCTGTTAACTTCTTCTGTTAACTTAGTCTGTTAACTTCTTCTGTTAATTTCATCTGTTCTTGGTAACGTTCGAGCTTACTCAATGGAGACGCCGCTACTAGGTAGGTTCGTATTTATTTATCTTAATATATTTCAGCTGTAGCTTGTCAAGTCCGTCTGACTGGTCGTGGTCACATGTTATTTCAAATTCTCAACTTATATTCAAAAATCATCAATTGTCCAAACAAATTGTTCAAATTCAATATTAACAAGTCTCCACATTTATTTACAGAATGTACAACATCTTTCTTTATGCCAGTTATTATCCTGAAGTACCATATCTCAATTTTCAGCTTCTGTTATAAAAGTTCCTAGGGTACTATTTTTACGGGTACTATTATGTTGCCCTTTGTAAATTTGAAAGTTCCTGGGGTAATTTCGTACGGGGTAATATTTCCCCACCAAGATAGGCAACACTGAAATGTTCCTAAAGATATATTTTCCTAGAAGGTAATTCCTTGAGGGTAATTCCTTGAAGATAATTTCTTGAGGGTAATTTCTTGAGGGTAATTCCTTGAAGGTAAATCCCTGAGGGTAATTACTTGAAGGTAAGTACTCTACATGGTATTTCTTTAATAAATTTGTACTTGCTGGATCTTAATCTTGTGTTCTTTATTTACCATGAATATTAAATAATCAGCACTTCAACTGTTTGTATGTATTTAGTATTGCTAGTTTAGTTTTTGTTTTCAACAGCTCAAATAAAGTTCAACGTTCATCCTTTCTTCAGGTGAAATGTTTTCCAATTAACACTTAAACAATAAACGTGAACAGTAGGGGAAAATGTGTCCGTTTCCCTTAATTCAATTTAAATGATTCAAACATTTAAGATTTGTGTTGTCGGTGTGTACACAATGGACAGCCTGCACTTGTTCGGCTCCGGACAACTTCCTTAGAGACCTTCTTCCCACTTGGCAGAATTGTGGTTATTAAGGTATGGAGATGTTCCCACTGTCCATACTCATCCCTTGGGGCGATAACTGTTGGTATGGAGTTCCCTACTTCCTTGTCTGACACAATTTCAGACTCCTCAAATACCTCAGTAGACTTGACAGGCTGTGAAACATGAGTTCGTGGTTCCGACTCTCCAACGGGAATTGCAGTGCTGTCTGGCCAGGTGCTGGGGGAGATGGATACAGGTGTCGGCTTGGATGATGGCTGAGTTACCATGGTTACTGCGGCAGAAACGGAAGGAGCTTGTTTGAGAGGTTTTGATGGAACTGGTTGAAGGTATGGCGACTCGGGGTCATAATGTGGTGAGGTGAAGGTGAAGGCTGGTTTGTAAGGCTAGATTGGTGTCAATGGTCCTTGATAGCGCAGATACTTCCCTGAGGGTGTGATGGAATCTACAGGCTTAGTGGAGAGGACATTGGTAACTACTGTAGTGGATCGTGCTGAGCTGCTGGGCTTCAAGAGACTCTTAATCGGTTGTGGTACCCTTGTTGTGGTGTTGTTAGTTGGTGCAATCTTAAAGATTGGGGTACACCGAATTGTAGCGGAAGCTCCCATCGCATCAGTGGTAGGTATCACGACATCATCCATTAGAGGTGTCCCAGGACTCCTCACCGCTTCTGGACTCGGAACCACCTCAAGTACTGCTGGCGGTGGTGGTGCTGTCGTTTTTGCCACCTTCGCAGGAGCAGACTTCCCCTTAGGCTTTGTCTCCTTTCTTTTAATTTCCCTAGATTTAGTTGATCCGCGGGCCGTCCTCACCCAAGGTGCTGCTGGGCACTGGCAGAGATGGACTTGTAAACGGCCTGGCTCACCGAGTTTCTCATTGCAGAACATACAAGGGAAGTCTCCAGGTAGATGTTCCTCCACCATTGTTGGTTTTGTTGCTAATTCAGGCGCTGCCATCACCCAAGGAGCTTCGGCGCAGTGGCATAAATGCAAGTTCAAACTGTCCGGGTGGTCCAGTGGCTCATGACAGAACATGCATTCAACTTTATCTCTGGCACCAAGGAGTTTACATATGGATCTGTGCCTACTCAATCCGGCCTGGTGGCGATATTGATTTCCACAAACGCATCTATATGGAAGTTCTGACATCGTAACCTGGAAATATTGAAAAGAGGAACATTTATTAGAACAGCCTGTATTGTCAACAGTCTTGTCCATTTCTGTCCGTTTGTTCTGTCCTGTGTACTGCTATCATTGTTTTTTTGCTACTTTTTACTGATTGGCCAACTGCTGTGTTTGGTTCCCTCATATAATTTCAAACGGTCAAAGTGGACAACCTTTGTTTTAGCTTGTGGGTTGAGCTGAACCCGATAAACTGTATCATCCAGCATGCTAAGAACTTGATAAGGACCTTTCCAGTTGCAGGACAACTTAGAGGTAAGATTCTTTTTCCTAGTACTGTCATAAAGCCATACTAAATCTTCAACTTTGTATGGACTGCCATTTTTCCGAAGATCATAATTTCTCTTCTGTCGAATGGTGTTTTTCTTTTGCGTTTCCCTGGCTCTCTCATGGGCAACTTCAATTCGTTCTCGTAGCTGTTCAGCATATTCCGTATCTTCAGGGACAGGCATATCCAAACTTCTTCCAGTTACAAGATCCAGTGGAAGTGGCGTTTCTCTACCCATCATCATCATCATAGGAGTTTCCTGAGTAACATCGTGAATTGAAGAACGGTATGCCGTAAGGGCAAATGGTAGCTGTTCATCCCAGTCCCTCTGATTTTGCTTTACCATCATTGCAAGACGATCTTCTAATGTTCAGTTAAATCGTTCAACCATCCCATTGGATTGCGGGTGATAAGGGGTAGTGCGGGTTTGATCTATTTCCAGGAGTCGACTAACTTCTCGAAATACCTTGGATTGGAAATTTGTTCCTTGGTCTGAATGTATTTGTTTAGGAACTCCAAATCTGCAGATGAACTCTTTGACTATTTTGTCAGCTACTGTTTCTGCCTCTTGATTTCGAATACCATATGCCTCTGTCCATCTCGTGAAATAGTCGGTAACGACAAGGATATACTTGTTTCCCTTATTAGATTTTGGTAGAGGTCCCATAATGTCCACAGAGATTCTTTCCATAGGAGCTCCAACTTGATACTGTTGCAGGGGTGCTCGTTTCCTTCGTGGAGGTGACTTCCGAGATGCACATGTGTCGCATTGCTTACACCACAGCTCAACGTCTTTCCTCATCCCCTGCCAGTAATACCGATCTGATATTTTGGTGTAGGTTTTATGAATTCCAAGATGCGCAGCAGTATTTGCTGTATGCAGTTGTTGAAACACTTCCTTTTGGAGATTCTTTGGTAGTACTAATAACCATCGATGTTCTGACCCATCATTTGATTCCCATTTCAGATGTAGAACACCTTCAATGAAGCTGAGACGATCCCATTTTCCCCAGTAGGCTTTTGGTATTCTATTCTGAGAAGAGATCTTTTCCCAGTTAGGTTGTTCAGCGTATTACTTTTTGACATCTATTATACCCATTAAATTTTCGTCACATTCTTGTTCTTCTTTCAGCTGTTGATTTGACCAGGGATTGTCATCTGAGGATGTTTGGGGTTCTTTGTCTAGTCGCCGCTTTTGTTGTCTTGTCACAACCTTAACTTGGTATTGGACTTTTGGTGATTTGAGGTTCCTGCGTCTTTGAAATCCTCGCTCCTTGTAACTCCAACACTTCGGTACCTACATAACCTTGGTTACAGTTGTTCCGATTGGTCCTGTGTGATCTGTTTGGACTGTGACACTCCGCTTTTCCTCAGGTAATAGCACAGGAAGGATGACACCAGAATCAGGCTATTCATACCCAAACTTCTCACACCACTTGCATGGCATTCTTGACAATGCATCCGCATTACCATGTTGCTTTCCGGGTCGGTGGATGATATCGAAGTCAAAGGTACTCAACAGACCCAACCATCGTGCCATCTGTCCTTCAGGCTCTTTGAAATTTAACAACCATCTGAGAGCACTGTGATCAGTCCTTATGGTGAAGTGTCGACCTATGAGATAATGCCGGAACTGTTTAACAAAAGTTACCACTGCTAGGAGTTCCCTTCTGGTAACGCAGTAGTTTCTTTCTGCTTTACTAAGGACCCTACTTGCGTATGCGATTACCTTCTCGTCACTTCCTTGATTTTGTGACAGGACGGCTCCAATTCCATATCCATTGGCATCTGTATCGAGAATAAAGTCACCCTGTGAACTGGGGTACGCTAGGATAGGGCTGTTCATGAGCAGATGTTGCAATTGCCGGAAAGAAGTTTCGCATTCTTCCGTCCATATGAATTCCTTGTTGGCTTCTGTCCAACGATGCAGGGGTCTTGCAGTTTCCCCAAAATTCTTGACAAATCGACGGTAATATGATGCTAGGCCCAGAAAACTTCTTACTTCATGCTCATTAGTCAGTGTTGGCCAGTCCTTAATGACTTTGATCTTTTCCTCATCTGTAGAGATGCCTTCAGCTAATACCACGTGTCCTAGGTAACCCACTTTTTGTTGGAACAAATGGCATTTCTTCGGCTTCAGCTTGAGATGAGCTTGTCGCAAACGCTGAAACACTTTCCTAAGGTTAACTATGGCTTCATCCAGTGTTTTCCCGAATATGATGACGTCATCTAAATACACCAGGCAAATGTTCGACTGATATCCGGCCAGTGCCATTTCCATTAACCTCTCGAACGTTGAGGGCGCATTGCATAGGCCAAAGGGCATTACCTTGAATTGCCAAAGTCCACTCCTGGAGGTAAATGCGGATTTCTTCTTTGCATCCTCATCCAAATCCACTTGCCAATATCCGCTAGCCAAATCAAGGGTAGAAAACCATCTGGCTCCATGGAGTGAGTTGAGCGAATCATCTATTCTGGGCAGGGGGTAAGCATCCTTAACAGTAACATTGTTCAGGCGTCTGTAGTCCACACAGAATCGAGTACTCCCATCTTTCTTGGTTACCAATACTATTGGGGATGCCCAAGGACTTGTTGATCTCTCGATAATACCTCTGTCATACATGTCCTTTATCTGTTTGTCTGCCTCGTCTTGTTTCTGTATTGGTAAACGTCTGGGTGCTTGTCGCAATGGTGGGGCATTTCCTGTGTTGATTGAATGTTGTACACCCTCTGCCCTGCCCAAATCTGCGTCATCCTTAGCAAAGATGTCTGAAAATTCCAATAACAGTGCCTTTACCTTGCATTTATCTTTAAGCTCCATCTTCTCCGTACTTGACCGCTTCTCTTGCAGGAAACAAGCCTATGTTTATGTATACTTTTGTCTTTTTGAATTTGGTGCTAATACTGTTATATGGAAATGGAATAGGTCTTTGGATTATGGACGCGGATATTCTCTAATGGACGACGGCTGGATTATGAATGACGGACTAGACGCTTGTAATTCTCTCATATACGGACTTCAAATATTCAGGTAATTCTGATTCTGATTTGCTAAGATTACAGACATACTTGGAGGATGTTTCTTTGACTTCTTCTATGATAGCTTCATCTTCTTGTTCGACTATTCCGGAAATGGATAGAATTGGACTCATTAATGCAATGGTAGTGTCTTTATATACTACTTCAGAGTCAGTCCCTGCATTTATGACTCTTATTGGATAAAATTCTCTTTCTGTGCATGTTTTGTTGCCAAAGGTTCACATATAGCCGATTTTCCCAAGATTCTCTGACCACAGCCTGTGGGCTTACTTGGAATAATCATTTGTTCGCCAGGCGGAATGACTACAGTCTGGGGAACTATTAAGCGACAATACCCTGCTTCTTCAGGTTGCCTTGCACACAAAATCTGCAACCCATTACAGGTTGTACTTCTCCTCTGAAGATGAATTTCACAATTGAATTCCGCTAAGAAGTCCATGCCGAGGATACCATCGTTCTGGATGTCTGCAACAACCATCTTTAGTTCTGCTGGTTCAGGTAATATTCCTGGATCCAATTCGCACATCCCGATGATACTAAGTGGTTTATGATCTGCAGTAAGCAACTGGACCGCAGTGGGCTTTACGTCTGATTGATCTTTTAGGGGTAAACGGAAGAGAACTCTTTTTGATAATATTGAAACACAGGCTCCGGTGTCAATTAAGAATGAAAAGGTAATGTCCCCTATTTGAACTGGAACATAAAGTCCACTCTCAGTGCTTCTTTCTCCCACCTCCAGCACTGGAACATTAGATCCAATATTCGCTGTCTTTATCAGGTGAGCTGCAGAACAATCAGTTATGTGTGGTTCTTCTTTTATCTTTGAGAAGTTTCCATGTCGTTCCAACGACGGTATTTGGGGCTTTTCGGCTCTTACAACCTTCCCTTGCCCCTTGTGGTCGGTTGTTCTCCGTTTTCCGACTGTGTTTTGCCTATGACATCCCTGCTCGGACAAACCCGGCTGTAGTGTCCTTTTTCGTGGCACGTGTAACACACTATGCTGGACAATGGACGTCTTTCTGTTGGGTGTCTGTAGCTATTGGACATGGTTTCGCCTGTGGACATCTTCTTCAGCATTTCCTCAATTTCCTGGATACTTTTATCCAGCTCCTTTGGAGGGTGTTGAGTTACTTCTCTAACAAATTTCCTTGAGGAATTCCCACCTCTCTGTTCTTCTATTTTTCGGTAACCCTCAACCTCTAAAGCAGGGTGACTGCTTGCTGGAGATCTTCAGGTTTGCCTTGATACACCTGCATTCTCATCTCTGCGTCTTCTAGCGCATCTATGAAGTGTGTCTTGGCAAGTCTTTCTAGATGATATGATGTCATTCCAGGATAGGCCAATGTTGCAAACTTGCGGATAGCTTGTCCCGGTTCCCGTAGAGTTTCCTTGGTTTTGCGTCTTCTTCCCCGAAGCTCTGCGAGGTACAACTCGGCTTGATCACTTGGCCCGAAGCGGGAACTGAGGATTGCTACTAATCTGTTGAAGTCTTGCTGTTCTTCATCTGTTAGTGTACAAGCCAGTTGTCTTGCAGGACCATGCAGGTGAGCGAAGAGATAGTCTGCCTTCTCTTGTTCACTCCATTCATTTATTCTGTCTATGGTTTTGAAGACTTGATAGTATTCCTTCCAGGAAGTTTCCCCGCTGTAATTTTCAAGCTTCATTTGGCGACGACTTTGAGGACGATGCACGTGAGCAGAATCGCCATATCCTACTGACTCACGTGGAGACGGTCTCGGAGAGGGATCTTTATCTTCGTCCTCTTCATGGTGATTTTCGAAGTTGAAGGAAACTTCCGGGTCCAGGTCTTCAATTTCTGCACGACGCCTAGCCATGCTCTCTTCTGATTGGCTACAGCTTTTATCCCACCGCTGCCACCAAATTGTAGCGGATTTCCACTAGGGGTAACTCTTACCCTTAATTTCCTAAGTTCACTTTTTCTCTGCCACCATATATTACTTCAAGGTAAGTTATTTTTTTTAGTTTTTAATCTTCTTGTTTGTTTTAATTTACCCTAAATGTCTGACTTGGTTGATTCTCTTATTCTATTAGACTAGCTCTGTCTATTTCTTCTGTCAAGCTTGTCTGTTTACTTCTTCTGTTAATTTAGTCTGTTAACTTCGCTGTTTATCAGGTCTCTAACTTTGTTAACTTCGTCCATTAACTTCATCTGTTAACTTCTTCTGTTAACTTAGTCTGTTAACTTCTTCTGTTAATTTCATCTGTTCTTGGTAACGTTCGAGCTTACTCAATGGAGACGCCGCTACTAGGTAGGTTCGTATTTATTTATCTTAATATATTTCAGCTGTAGCTTGTCAAGTCCGTCTGACTGGTCGTGGTCACATGTTATTTCAAATTCTCAACTTATCTTCAAAAATCATCAATTGTCCAAACAAATTGTTCAAATTCAACATTAACAAGTCTCCAAATTTATTTACAGAATGTACAACATCTTTCTTTATGCCAGTTATTATCCTGAAGTACCATATCTCAATTTTCAGCTTCTGTTATAAAAGTTCCGAGGGTACTTTGTAAATTTGAAAGTTCCTGGGGTAATTTCGTACGGGGTAATATTTCCCCACCAAGATAGGCAACACTGAAATGTTCCTAAAGATATATTTTCCTAGAAGGTAATTCCTTGAGGGTAATTCCTTGAAGGTAATTCCTTGAAGGTAATTTCTTGAGGGTAATTCCTTGAAGGTAAATCCTTGAGGGTAATTTCTTGTAGGTAAGTACTTTACATGGTATTTCTTTAATAAATTTGTACTTGCTGGATCTTAATCTTGTGTTCTTTATTGATCATGAATATTAAATAATCAGCACTTCAACTGTTTGTATGTATTTAGTATTGCTAGGAGATGTTCGCCCTTCGCCTCTCCGAGACCGAATGTCCATTTGTCATTTCTCGATCCTATTTATAGGTTTGAATGAAACAAGTGATTTGATTGGCTGAGATGAAGGCCGAGTCAAAAATATGACGTCACTAACAGCAGATTGCAGGACTTTCAACAAGGCGGCGGGAATTTGAACGCTCTTTTCTAGAAGGCATATGTCAGTTTCTATCATCAAAATAAGTATCAATTTGATCAGATAATCCGTGAATCATATATCAGTTTGAAGCATATTTCCTGAGCTTCACGTTGTTATCTCTAATTTAAATTGGAAACGCTCTTTAGCCAAAGAAGGACAGATTATCCAGCCTGAAAGTGTGAGCAAATGTGCGCAGAGTGTATGTGGCGAGAACATTGACTTTTGCTACGGTTACGCCAAGAATGATTGTCAAACTACAGAAAGCTAATCATTATCGGACTAAATTGTTTCCAACAAGGTAAGTCTAAACACTCATAGTTGTAAGATATATAATTTTTGAGTACTGAACAGACTCCTAAAGTTGATAGATATAAGATTTTCTCTAGTTCAAAATCCAGGTGCTCGCCAAAACCAAGATGGCGGCTCACTGACGATCGCTAAATTTAGCAGGGCCAATATAATTTTAAAAATCAATATATCGACAACTACTATACTCTGAAACTTTATACTTCAGGATAATATAATATAATATGTGTACTTTCATATCCTGACGGGATTATACACAAGAAAAATTATTTCAAGTATAAACTTACAATTGAACACAGGAGGGGT
>JAVTVY010048038.1:0-23537 GCA_036873755.1 Hanleya hanleyi
AATATTTGGAGAAAAAGAAACCTTACAATATTTGGGAAAATAACGGTCATAAAGAGTTTAGCTTTATCGAAAGTAACCCACATCTTGTCCAATCTTCCATCACCGCCAAAAGAATATCTAGCAAAATTGAACAATTTTTTTTACAGTTTTATATGGAATGGGAAAACAGACAAAATTAAAAGGAGGACTATAATACAGGAATACAACAAAGGAGGGGTGAGAATGGTAGATGTTGAAACTTTCACAATGGCGCTAAAAATTACATGGATCAGAAGAATGTTAAAAAATCATTACAAGTGGGAGAATTTCTTCTGTATATATTCAGACCCCTTGAGATTTGCGACATTGGGGGGTGCACTACAAAAGGATATGAAAAATACAAGAAACCCCTTTTGGAAGGACGTAATTGTAGCGTGGATCCAGTATCGTAAAAGAATAAACATTAGAAATAATCATCAGGATATCGTACACGAGCCGCTTTGGAATAATATCCATTTTAAAGACCAAAAGCTGTGTATCCAACAATGGTACGACAGAAAAATTATCTATATAAAAGACCTACTGGATGAAGATGGTATATTCCACAGTTTTGAACAGCTAAAACTAAAATATAACCTGAAAGCGACGTTTCTTGATTATGTCAGACTACTACGAAACATTCCTAAAGAATGGAAAACATACCTTGCTAAAAGTCGACCAAATCAAAACGACTTGCTCTCTCCGCCGTACCCAAAAAGTGTTCAGTTACTATTGAAAGCGGAACGAGGCTGTCGTGAGATCTGCAAGGTTATAACTCCAGACAGCCTGGCCCCTAAAGTACATGAGAAATGGGATCGAAATCTTAATGTTCATATACATGCTAATTACAATGAAAACAAATGGCACGAACGATACTTAATGGCAAAATCATGTACAATGGAGACCAAAATGTGGAACTTTCAATATAAGATTATACATAGAATCCTGGTAACAAATCGATTATTAGTACAAATGAAAATTTCTGAAGATTCAAAATGTACATTCTGTAAAGATGAGGAGGAAACTATTGAACACTTATTCTTATACTGTACTAATGTTAGAATTATATGGCAAGAACTGAGAAATTGGGTGCTTCGTTCGTGCAAACTCGGCCTGGTGTTGAATGAGGAAACTATTATGTTTGGACTACCATTGAAATACAAATTATTCAATCATTTAATATTAATAGCAAAACAGCATATTTATAATTGTAGATATTCGAATACCAGACCGACTTTCCACCAGCTAAGAAACATTATTAAATACACTTTTGATATAGAAAAAATGATATATAAATGTAATATGAATGAAGAAACTTTTAAAGAGAAATGGTGTGTTCTAAAAGAGGTCATAGAGAACGACGCTGATGCCTCTCGGCCTTAGAAATAACAAATTTTATGGCTCCACCAAAAATGTAGCTGCACGAAGTTGCCCATTTTTTTTTTTTTTTATTGTTTTTTTTTTTGTTTTTTTTTACCGATTCTTTGCGAATATTTCTTGTTGCTTATTATTTATTTTTTGTGTGTACGTATATGTCTTATTCTACCCAATACTGCATGATATTAATTCGATTTCGATACGAGTTTCCTCTGTTGTGATTGTGCTTTTATAATATTGAAAAATGTACAAATGTAACCACATAATTGCTTCTTTTTTTGGGAAAAATAAAAAAAATATAAAAAAAAAAAATCTAAGTGAATGGGATATATTTATTTGTCCAGGCTGAATCTCAGTCCATAACCGATTTGGACCGGGAAAATGGCTATAAAAGTGTTATTCTACATTCCAAAGCCGACCACATAGGTCCTGAAGTATGAAATTGCCCCAAGAAGAGTCAATTGGGTGCAAAATTCAAAGTTCACGATCGCTTCATAATTTCACCACAATATACTCCCAAGGAATGTAGGTCTCATAACCAGGTCACATTTTTGGATTTGGCGAAAGCCCCGGCGACCACCTTGTATCAAAACATTGTATTATTACTTGTTGGTCGATACTTGGAATATGTATTATGCGAGGCATCCCGAAAAAAGTGACTGGAACAGAATTTTACAATTATCCAAATTAGGCCTCCACAGACCAATACAGAACAGAAACACAATGGCGGGGCAGTGTCAGATTAAAGCGGAAAGGGGGGGGGGAGGGGGGGGTGGCATACAATTGAGCAATATTCTCTGATTGCTTCCTTGCTGTGTTTGTTTCAGAAGTATAATATGGTTGGGATTCTTTTTTATGCCTATCTGCCTACACATGGCGCTACCTGAGGGCCAAGGTAAAATTGCATTTCCAGACAGTAACTGTTGGACCTTAATGGATTCTTTTAAATTTGGTATGTGGGTACCTACCCTCAAGGCATCTTATGGGGCAATGTTAATGATGTTTGTCCTAAGTTTGACGTTTTTACTTTTACTCACAAATAATGAAGGTGGCGCCACCAGGTGTTAAAATCAAAATTTGTTTTCAGCCATTAACTTGAGAACTGCTCATCAGAATCTCCTCAAATTTAGCATGCATGCATCATGCCAGGAGATGTTGCGTGGGATTGCGTCTCGCTCACTTTTACTTACAGGTGGTGCCACTTGGTGGCGAAATACCAGATTTGTTTCCGGGTAATAACTTGAGAACCGGTCGTCAGATTCTTCTTAAATCTGGTATGAATATATCATGACATATGATGTCGCTTGGGATTGTGTTTCGCCCACTTGTACTTACAGGTAGCACCACCTCGTGTCAAATCTAAATTTGATTTCGCTCATCAGATTTTTCTCCAATTTGGTATGCAGATACCATGCCATGATATGTCCCTTGAGATTGTATTTCACCTGCTTCGGCATACTAGTGGCGACACCTGGTGGAAAAATCTGAAATTTGTTTCTGGAAATAATTTGACAACTGCTCATCGGATTCTTCTAAAATTTGGTATTCATGTGCCATAAGATGTCACTTGGGATTGTGTTTCGCACACTAGTGCATACAAATCTAAATTTGGTTTCCCGGCAATAACCCCTTTTCAGATTCTTCCCGAAGTTTGTATGCTGATACACCATGTCATGAGATGATCCTTGGGATTGCATTTCGCCCACTTGCACCTACAGGTGGCGACACATGGTGGCAAATTTAAAATTTGGTTTCCAGACAATAGGTTGAGGATGCATTCAGCTTCTCGTCAAATTTGGTTTGCAGATAATATGCCTTGAGATGTCACTTGGGGTCGCTTCTCGGTTACATAATTTCCATGCTTCACTGCATGGAAGCTAATTTACAGAAGCAAAAAAATGTCAACCGTTCTGAGTTGATTTTAAAACATGGGAAGGCGGAAAGACCCTTCCGCAACCAACGCCTATGAAGTATAGCAGTTGCCTCCCTCATGTACATGTATATCCCCCGAGACCAACAATGCTAAACAAATATTGCTGCCATTTCGGCGAGGGACTTAGCATCTTCTGGCTGCTTGTTGTAAGTAGGTGTATGGCAGACATTTCTTCGTTTGAATTTATGAACCTTAATTTAGAATAACACAAAATGGAATGATATTCACAACATTTATATATTTTTACAAAGGCAATGTTTATCATGGCTTCAAATTGGAAAGTTAAATAAAAGATTTAATACTGAGAATGTGTCAAATTATCAAATTTAATTATCAAAGCCTTCCAAACCTTTCTAATTCCACACACGAAGACGGATGCCCAGTTTATGATGGACAATATGTCAGTGGAGTGAACACGTGAACACATTCAACCAAATAGTGTATGTCGTGACATAACGAAATTAATCGGAACAATGATTCAAATGCAAGTTATTGAGCATTCACACCAAGCGAAATATGTAAATCAGCAATAATAAAGGTGCATACACAATCAAAAATATTCAGGGAATAATCCTGAATAGATCAGGTTGCACATCCACAAGTCAATTTCAGGGATTTTACCAGAAATCCAGGGATAATTTCCTGAAATTCAGGTATATCAATCATGAATTAAAGCTAAATTACCTGAATTTTAGGGGATTTTACGTACCTGAATAGGGTCGGGAACTTACTAATCAGGGTGATAAACTTGCCTGAATTTCAGGGAAAATCCTCTCATTCAGGGATCTTTTTCCTGAAATTCAGGTAATCAGCCCTGAATTTCAGCCAAAATCCCTGAAATTGAGTTGTGGATATACAACCTGATCAATTCAGGACTTTTACATGAATATTTCTGAGAGTGTAAAAGGGCACATTGACATACATGTACTTAGGCCACAGGTCAAAATACCGTTTGATCCCAGGTCGTGTTCCTCAGCGATGAGGTGAGTAGTAATAAAAGGACATCTTCGTACATATTCAGGGACGATAACTATGTTGGCCCAATTCCTGATTATCTCCCAGATTCGAACATTTTTGCCCATGAATAAATTCTGCTCTTCAGTTACTTCAATGATAAAATCTCAGGGAATCTCCATGCACACCGGTCAAAGGTCACGTGCCTTGATTAATAGTTCAAGAGATCCCTTCATTGTTAATTGATATCTCCGGGAATGCATGTTTGGGGTGGAGAATTTGGGTAGGGTGATCATTTATAATTATGGATTTTACCATGGGGTGTGGGTAGTTGATTTCTGTGTCTCCCGCTGCAGAATATGATGGGAGGGGTCTCGTGAACATTGGGTGGATTTCACCGAAAAGTTATCATGCGCATGCGCAGTGCATAGGCAGGATGTTCTGGTGTCGAGGTGGACTATCCGTGGTCCAAATGGGCTGTGTGGAGTGTCATATTGACGCCGTCGTAGAGTCGGACTAGACTGGTGTGTAGTGGAAATACTGTCAGTTCTGCGCAGGGGCAGTTGGAAAAAGACATTTGAGTGGAGGTTTTGAGGGCGAGATGGACCAATATTGGTCCGAATGGGTCGTATGGCGTGTCATGTTGAAGCATGGATGAGTGTGTAGTGGCAATACCGTCAATCCTTGCATAGACAGGCAGAGAATAGTAGAAAAAGGGCATTTGAGAGGAAGTTTTGGGGTCCAGATGGACTATCCTTGCTCGTAATTGACCACTATTTTACCGTGTGGGGTAGACTGATGAGCAAAAGAATATACATCCGTGGGTTGTAGACGCGAAGCAATTGCAAGAAGGGGTAACGAGTGTTTTGGGGTCTAGGTGAGCCATACTTGGTCCAAATGAGCCGTGTGGAGCGTCATATTGAAGCTCTCGTGGAGTAGTTTTTATTAGAGGTAACGTCAATCTGCGCATGTGCAGTTGGGAAATAGGGATTTCTGCAGTGCGCAGGTGGCGTTTGGGGCCTTGAGGGTGCATTCCAGAGATTCTTTCATTCGGCAAGGAATAGACCATGGGTCCGCTTTTCGGTCACCAATTGTCGTAAAATTGTCAACCCAAATCACTTATATGTATATATTTTCTGAAAGAGCATGACTAATCTATTATTTTAGGACACAGCACTGATATGTTATAAAAAAATGAATCTCGAACATTCCCGTGCAAACTTGCTTCATTTTTTCTAGAAACCCCCTTAAAATGTCGAAAAATGGTAAAATTCGGCACAATTTCCAGAAAAATCTTTGAGAACGATTTCAATTAAATTTCTTTTTCATGTTCCCAGGTCCGGTACCAACTTAGAAAGGCGAAAAAAGTGGGGGTCATCCTGCTCGTTTTTTGTCAGATTTGTTCTCCGTAAATGAGTGCTGATTTTTAGGCACACCCAAGGGGCATAACTGAGGCAGGACAAAATTTACTCCATGGCCCCGATCACCGTGTAGACGAAGCCAGCCATCGATCTGTATATGCTCGTTTGCAGCGTTGGTAATTCTGAACAGGATGGTATTATAGATATAAGCTATTAAGAAGGAGAGAAGAGCTATGATGTAGCAGAACACGGACAATCTATCGTATTATGAAATTAGACCGGGGTCATTGCTACGAAACTCTGGAGGGCCACCTTAAGGGGCAGGGTGTTTTTAGCGAAATTAATTATTCACATTTAACGTAATCTGGGAGTGTTTGCGAGTATGGCGGTATACAACAATCGCCAGTTGTACATATTATTGTGGGATATCCGACCGATAGCTTTCTCCCTACCTCATCTTTGTTTTGATCACTTTTGCCAATTCTAGCAGGATTTTCGAGAACAAAACTTAAAATTAACCCACTTGCTCTTAATAATGGACATCCATTCGGAAATATGAAGGCCGCGGTTGCTTTTCCGCTTTCCAATAATAACAGAAAAGTGGGGGAAATCTAAATAAGAGATGTAACCAAGACAAATTATTGGCAATTGTGCACCAAATTTTCTCACAGAAACATGGGAAATGCTTCAGAAACTTGAGAAATAATTCATAAAACCTCAATAATATACACCCCTTCCATCCATTTTGGACTACAAATTGATTCTGTTGTAAAGAAAATAAATCTCGCCAATTTCATATAATTGTGGTAGGATCTGAGTGTGCCATAACATCTACCGAAATCTCATCCCAGGGTGAGATAACTCCTGTATGAAACAGATTATGCAATACCGGCAGTGTTATATCAATGAACACACTGTGGATTCTTTTAATCGAACTCCTGGTCTTCTTTCCTGCTGACTCCGAAAATAGCGCTTCCGACGCAACTAGGCAGTCAAAGCAATCTGTGGTAATGACAAGTCTGCTCCGTAATGGAGTCTACGTTGAGATAATGCATAGACTGCACTATTATGACTTTAAGGGTGCACTCCAGAGATTCTTCCATTCGGCCAGGAATAGACCATGGGTCCGCTTTTCGGCCACTAATTGCCGTAAAATCGTCAACCCAAATCACTTATATGTATATATTTTCTGAAAGAGCATGATTAAACTATTATTTTAGGATACGGCACTGATATGTTATAGAAAAATGAATCTCGAACATTTCCCTGCAAGTTTGCTTCATTTTTCCTAGAAAACCCCTTAAAATGTCGAAAAATGGCAAAATTCGGCTCAATTTTCAGAAATATCTGTAATAGCGATTTCAATTAAATTTCTTTCTCATGTTCCCAGGTCCGGTACCAACTTAAAAAGTGGTGGTCAACCTGCTCGTTTTTTGTCAGATTTTCTCTCCGTAAATGGGTGCTGATTTTTAGGCACACCCAAGGGACATTACTGAGGCAGGACCAAATTTACTCCATGGCCCCAATCACCGGGTAGACGAAGCCAGCCATCGATCTGTATATGCTGGTTTGCAGCGTTGGTAATTCTGAACAGGATGGTATTATAGATATAAGCTATTAAGAAGGAAAGAAGAATTATGATGTAGCAGAACACGGACAGTCTATCGTATTATGAAATTAGCCATTGCTACGAAACTCTGGAGGGCCACCTGAACGATTGGAACTTGTTGAACGATATCTGTTGCGCAAGTGAATATATCATAGACGCTGAGACTGGGTCACGTTTGTTCAGCGATAATGGAGAATGGAGAAGTACTAACCAATACAATATATTATATTTCAATATCAATGAAATAGTAACAATTCAAAAATCATTCAAAAATCAATAAAGATTGTATGTATATGTAAAATAATCACCTCTAAAAAAAACAAATGAAAACATTGAAGACTACCTGTATGATAGTATAGAAATTTTCAGGTGTGGGCGTATGCAAATTTTCCTGACATAGTTAGAGCATGAGTCAGTGCTCTTTGTTTATGGGGAGACTATTGTTCTACATAGATGTGTGGGGTATGGACAAGCCTCAACTTGTTAAGAATTAAAGTCAAGAAATAACAATAGAACAGGGAAATTAACAATGGTGTCAGGATCTATAAATAGAACAGGGGTTTTCTCAATAATATCCTGATCTATAAATAGAAGTAACGTCATAATTCTCGAGAATCAAAGGTACTTTCCAAAGTTAGCTACCAATACGACTGTTCCGCTATGTACATTTCACGAAAAAGTCCACTGTAACGGATAAGAGCAGAATACTGCCGAACAAATTCTTCATTGGGATGGAGTGAACATCCGAAATCCTTTGCCATTCTGTAAGACCCATAATAATTCTCCCTGGTCAAATTAAGCTTGAGTATGAATAAACTGTGTGCTGAATATGCAGTCCAATTCTAATGATATCTGAGAGATGAATAAATGATTCAGTGCTTACCAACAATGAAAGGGTGCCGACAGGCATGCTGGAGTCCTTCGGGTCTAATCAATGGAAAGGATGCGATGTAATTCAAATACAAACTCTGCAAACTTGTTTGGCTGGCACACTGGCTCGAAGTTTTCTAGATCAACCATGTCTTCACATCGCTGCACTAAATTGATAGGGTATAGGGTTCGAATGATCCTCCAAATCAGCCGGGTGAAATATTGGTCGAAGCTGGGTTGACCGCGTGGGTTAGATCGCTTGCGTTTAATGTTGGCGATTTCGTGCCAACTCTGACGGTCGCCTGATCCAATCTTGATCAAGTACCATTTAGCCAACAATAATATCGTTGATCTTCCACGAGAGTATCATCCAATCCATGAATGGATATAGAGATATTGTTTTCGGTGTTCTCGAACACGATTTCATAGGTTGTCGTTCATTAGTTCTGTGTGAGATGAGCTGATATACAGGTTACAGGTCATTGGGCTGTCTGAGAGTCTTCAACTTTATTTCCACACCAGTCACAACTTGTGGCATATCATTGTTATCATAAACTTCACGTGGCAGATTAAACAAAATCACAGCGTGGGTGTCAACCACCCAGATAAAGAGCACAAAGCGTGACCTGAACGTTAGTTCAAGTTTTTCTTCCAGCTAGCACTACATTTAGAAATTTCCGTCGAAGAAGATGCTTGTTTTTCTAATTCCTGTCTGTCTGCTTTTCAGCCTATGCACTGCCCATCCGCAGTATCGGGACTTGATTCCAAACGGTCATAATGTACCAGACCCCTGCAAGCCTGGACATATCTGGGAGGCTGTGGGTCATGTTCATCCTCACAGTGGTCATCACGGCTGGAACGATTTCGGAGAAGTAAGTCTATAAGTACGATAGACATATAGATAAATCCGTAGAATTGCTTTCATTCAGACATTAACTTGAGGAAATTTCAAGTGCTTTCAATCTTTTCTATTTACAAATAATACAATAACATCTTCAGGATGATCCAGCTGATCTCCTTAATTAAGTTTGTTGATCATCCTCGTCACTTGTAGGCTGTTTAGAAATCAATACAAGTTTATAGAACATTAATATCACGATGAAACGCTGTTAACTTATTCATGTTTTCTCCAACATTCATATTATCACATAACGGGATAAATTATGGGTGTGCTTGCCCTTGATACATCTTTGTCTCAGACCAGTTAACAGCGAACTAATCAACATTAGTATATATCCCGCTCAAATATGCATTCCAACCCCCACCCCCCAACACCGTCACGGAATGTACACCAAGGTCAGATAATTACAACAGAGGTCACCCCGTTCTCTCGCTCGCGCTGCCAACAGAGGATCATGGAGCTGTTCGTCGAGCTGATTTTAGGTGCAGAATACAGCAGAAATAAACATCCCCCTTTAATTGTAAGTAGAATCGTTCCCAAGAACATTATTCGAGTAACTAACAACGGTCATCGGACAGCTATACGTGCGTTGCTAGATTTACGCGACACTAGTGAAGCTTCGAATCAATGGAATCTCTGAAAACTCCGCGGGATTGCGCTCATGCAAAATAAAACGTTCAACAAAATTTTGCTTGAGGGATAATAAATAGATTATCACAGAGTTAAGTTGATAAGTATAAAAATGAAATTATTGCCTTGTTTTGATGGCAATATGCAGTTCCCCTTCGGATGTACATATTCCCCTCAAAAACAAGTCAATATTTTCATATTATTATACCTCTTACCAAAATTGACCATTTTGTTTAAATGTAATGGTCCTGAAACCTGATGACGTAGGCCCCCTACATCCATGACAATAAAATACCACTGCTATCCCTTGATGCAATGCAGGTCCCCAACATCCATGGCAATTAAATGACAGGTGAGGATCGTTATACAATTCAATTAGCCGGTCACCTCTCTCGTGACATCAACTTAATTGCCAGCGAGAGGTCCCTGAGCTGAGCTGCCAAAGGCTGAAGAGCAAGCTTTAATTTGGTGGATCGGGTTACACATAGGCCTTCACGCCTTGTGGGGCATGTACTTCGCGTTGACAATGACAATTTAATTGGTTTCGTGTTACACAATCGATGTTAGATTTCTGGATGAGTGTTCACGTGTCATACAGATGAATGAAAACGCAATTCATCACGTGACTGAGATATATATTATACGTCATCAGGATATGGGACCATTCAGTCACATGATATCCTGAAATTCCCGATATGAAATGTATCCTCTCAAAAAACATTACACTTTTGCGATAGCTGACGATCTCGAGGCGATAACAAACAATCACGCGCTCATCAAGGCAATATCACGTGTGTGTTCTCGTGAGCAGGTGTCCCTTCCATCAACAGGTTGGGGTCAACTCATACCTTCACAAACAACCGTTTTATAACGAATATTTTATAATTCCGGTAGTGAACTGAATCATTATGATGAAAAATTATCCGTATAATGCCGCCACAAATCCCGATATAGTTAGAATTCTATGATATGCAAAACATTTCCTGAAATTTCGCTTTTAGCTAAAAAGTGACTTTGAGTGAATTCTGGAAAACAATTTATTTTTATTTCCATTGGATATCCTTGCACCGACTGACCAAACTATGCGTTTGTCATCAGCAGTAAAATTGTTTTGCAGAAGTTATTCACAAAATCGTGTTTTCTGCCGAACTGAGATTTTTAAATTAACGAAATTTCTAAAAGCACGATCCTGAAATGAAGTTTTTTTATTTGACGCATCTTTTTGTGTTGCTGCATTATTGGCAGCAAGTTTTGAAATAATATACACCGGGAAAGTAGCAAAACTTGCGCGTTGGTGTTTTTTGTTTTTGTTTTTTGTTTTTTTTTAAATAAATAAATTTATGCAAAGCCCTGAATGTAAACATGTCAATGTTTTTACAGCGATGCCAATAGATATTAGTGTCATATTCCAAATATCAACTTCTCATTAAAGGTGCATTCAGTCGTGATAATACCGGATACTGATATACCTAACTGTGGCGGTTGACCCTAACCTGATCAAGGATTCCGCAGGTGTCTCTTCCTTCAGGGGTACCGCTCGTGCCAATATATTTCAGCGGAATTAATTTCAGCAACTGTGAGACCCAATTCTGGGACGTTGCGTCTGTCCACTGACAGTGTCTTTCATTTGATCTTTATTAATCCCGCTGAGTAAGGTCCAAACAAAATATACCCATGTGGATAAAATCACAATCGGTTCTACGATTCATATGACAACCTTCCTTTATGCAATGAAGTGAATTGCTGTCTGTACATTCCATATACAAATCTGCTATACATGGTTTGTTGAAACTTACCACAATGTCCATTTATGTTAACAAAACACAACGTTTCTCATCTATTTTACTGGCAAATATTCTTTGATAATAATGAATATCCCAGTCGTTAACAGGAAAGGATATCAACGCTGATTTTGAGTGGGGGCATTCTGTCTCTAGAACAGAAACAGATCTATACATGTAACGACATAGAATCTTCGTGAGGAATTATCCGTTGGTGGTAGATATCACGTTGAGAAGTTTCAAACATTACTTCTGTAACGACTTATGTACTCGCTGCCGAATTGCGTTTCGGGGTCGATAATGACACCTTAACCCTACCAGGCCTGGGGGCCCCTACCAAACTTCCTGTGTTATCTCCGAAACGACAAACAATTGAGAGTGGACATTCCGTGCCACGTGCACAGTAAATACAAGACGTTTTTATTTCGACGCTTCAAAAACACTTGCCAGACACACTTAATAAACATGTCAAGGCGTTTTACTGTAAAACAGTTACGTTTTTTGAAAACGGAAACACTTATATGACAAACACCAACCGTTTCCACTTAAACGCCTGTGTTTATAATTTCTTTCGAGAATCGACACAGCTGGAAAACACTGCGTTGATAAGTTTTGCACTAGTGTTTTTATTTAAAAACATCACCGTGATTAACAAAAACGCACAACGCGGTTATCTTCAGACACACTTATTAGACACGTCATCCGTTTTTAATAAACATGTCGCATGTTTATGAAACAACACGCTACTGTTTTATGGTAAACTGCACATGTCAACAGCTTACGATTGCTTACGATTTGGTATGAAAACACCAGGGTTTATTCTTTTGATGCTACCGTTTATGTTAAAAACGTACAGGTTTATTAATTTTATGTTGGCGTTTATTTGCAAGTGGCTACTGTTTTAGGTAGGAAAACATAGGTATTTATATGTTTAATGTCAGTGTTTTAATTCAAAACTGTTGCCGACTTTGTCAAAAACGTGCAACAGCATCAAAATTTTATACTATTTACGAATGAAACAAAGATTTGCATCATGTACTACGTCTGATTTTGTTTGGTACAACACATTTGTAAAAAAAATATTGATGGGAACTTATAATAGACATACATGCAGGTCAACAGAATCAGAATACCAACAACATAATCAGAATACCAACACAATCAGATGTAGTACATGAAGCTAATACTTTGTGTTTCAAACATACATGCTATATAATTTGACACTCTAAAAAACGTCCAGTGAACAGTTTCATACAAGGTTAAGAGAACTCTACTGTTTCATTCTGACTTCAGTGAAATCTCAATTGAGTGACTTTTCCCTCAAATTGAGTTAGCCAAGTCCTGTTACCTATAGACCGGCTCTGCTTGGACATCTTTCTCATGTCAAGGCGACAAAGGCTTCGGTTTCGCCAAACAGACAGTATTCTAAGAAGAGCCACTCCAGGGGCCACTTTCATGAAAGGTCGTACACCAATTTGTATCGTAAGTTTACGATACGCTCATTATAATAATAATAATGATAATAATAATAAAATTTAAGATAAAAAAATTGTTGTATGATCTTCGTGAAATTGGCCCCAGCTTTCCAATGCATATCACAGTAAATTATTGCATCATACTACTTAATAAATTCATAAATCAAATGAATTCATGAATCAAATATAACTCTTTAATGCAATATCCATCAACTTTGACTTTCCCAGCATTACTAGCTCAACATTGTTATCAATGCAACATAATGTTCACACACAACACCATGACATATGTACATTTGATACTCAAGTTGCATGACATATTTAATTTCTTTCCAATATTTCAGGTACAGAATAGCCAGATTTTCACCTCAAAATGTTGTATCAAATGCCTGAAATGAATAGATTAATAAATCAAATGAATTCATGATTCAAATACCTGCCTAATGAAATGTCCATCAACTTTGACTTTTCTAGGATTACTAGTACAAGGTATTAAACACTAGGAGACCAGTACATTTGATACTTGCAGGAAATTTTCAATTCAACAAATCAACATAATATTGTATCAAACGACTTAATTCATAAATCAAATGAATTCATAAATGAAATAACTGCTTAATTATGTATCCATCAACTTTGAGTTTCTAGCATTTGTTATCAATGCAGACATAATGTTCACACACAACACTATGAAACCTGTACATTTAATCTTTGTATGGCATTTTCAATTTCTTTCCAATATTTCAGGTACTTGGCAGACCTCTGGTCTGTGTAGGGATCACCAAGATCAAGTTCCTGGCATAGTGTCAGGAGCTGCGAATAGATACGAGGATAGCTGAGATACATTGCGTAATACACTAGCACACAGTGAAGGACTGCCTCTTTCACGTTATCAGTTTCGCAACATATGATCCCTTTATCTGCTGTTATTACAATTTCCTGCACTTTCACTTCATTGGTCATAAACATGAGTAAACGGGGTGGGTCGAGTTGTTTTCCACCTACTGCATTCACAATGTCCACCTCAGCAATCCCCTGAAACAATGTGAAGGAAAAAGAACAAATTAATCCAAAGACAGCTGTATAATTATGACATATTTATATTATCACAAATCAATTTCATTTTCCTGGGATCAAATGTATACAACATCACATTTATATAACTCTGGGAAATATTCTGCCTCTGCCCAAGAAGGTCATGAAAGGTGTATAAAGCTTGACGGCTTTACTACAAACCAATGAGAAGAATAAACAAAATATTAATTTGTTCGAAATGGTTATTCCGTTGTCCACTTTGATATTCGAAGTGACCAATTTGTCATCTTAATTGTAAACGAGTCATAAAAAAATGTTTCTGTTAAAGTGTTCATGAAGAATACAGACTGCTCCCTGAAACTGACATCAAGTGAGATGAGTGAGATGAAATTAACGGGAAGATTCAATGATTCTGACCAGGGTACGAAATTCGGAAATTTTTTCACTTGTCTTGCAGACCAGTAAATTTGATCATCTAGTCTATCTGTACAGTTTACTGGTCAGCTAATCTGGTTCATAAATGTAATGAAAATATTCTAGTGGTCCACAGGTGAATCGAAATGTTCACTGGTTCGCCCAAAATTTTCTAGTCTCGGACTAGCGGACCGGTGGGAACTACAAACCCTGCTGAATATATAAAATATATAACTTCCATGTCACTTTTCACTAAATATTGATAAAATTCCTTTCTAGATTCGAAAGAGTTCTCTTATTTGACAACACTCAAGAATACTTTCTGGCATTTTTGTCCTGTCATTTGAATAACCAGTAAAATCACTGTACGGTTTAATTCGAGAGAATTTAAGACCTCGATTGGGTCAATTTTTGATTTAACATGGAACTCGTTAATCCTATTGATAGACTAAACTCAGCGACAGGGTCATTTGCCCATTGTGTACGAAATACGGGCTTATCTTCAAAATGAAAATTTGAACTATAAAAACCATGCTGGTATAGCCTCTGAGCGACAGGAAATGCAGTTATCAGAAGATATTATTAGATGTTCAATAAGGTGAATGAGATAAAAAAAAATGCTTTACCTTCTTGATTGTAAGTATTGGTTGTGTCTTCTTTCCCTTCCCTTTGTCAAAGGCTGTGGATTTCTCCAGAAAATCTAGTATGGTGACATCACTGGCTCCATCCTTCAAACAACAAAAGCACAGGGAACAACGGAAGTGATTCGTGGCTGCCATACTACCGACTCCGACATTAGCGTCTTGAAAATCTGTCGATTTCGAAGGCCAAAACAAAAGGCAAATAAATAGTGACAAGATGAAAACTTGTGACAAACGAGAATGACAGACCGTTTGGATTTAATAGATTCATCTACAATGTATATCATAGATAATTTTGAACTGCTCAGCCATGTATGCATTAAACGTTAGGCCTATATTGTTACCGGTGTTGTTGTTGTTTAAGTTACGTTGTTGTTGCTACCGTCAACGAAACAAAACCGAACATTATATTTCGGATTACCTCTATGAAAATGAATGTAATTAGCGTTCTGAATCTGCGAAAATGTATCAGACGGAAGTTACTAATGAAATAGGTCAGTTCAGAAGATGATCTTATCAGAATTCTTGAATAGCGGTGCCACTCTCTCTCCACCAAATGCTGACAGCGACGAAAAAGTCCAGCAGGCGATATGCGCCTGGACCCCGTGGAATAGAAATGAGCCTACGTCATACCTAACACCATGCCGTGATAAACGCATCCGTTTAACGCTGTATTGTGCTGAATGTATTACCTTACTATTTAATAAATGCACGCGCTTATACACATAAAACATTAACATTTAATAAACGCGTACGGCGCCAATCATTGACCTTTATTTGTACTGAATTGCATGCCTGAATAAACGCGTCCGTTTTATGGAACTTCTGATAGATCACGTGATTAACAAACCATCGTAGTAGGTCTATTATCATTGGTCTGTTCAGTTTTAAATCTTTCAGGGTATCGTTATAGTTTTAACATAATGTCATTGTAAAACACTAAGGTTTTTGTGGCATACGTTACCGACAAACGACATCGGAATTAACGCTGGCCGTGAAATTTAAACATCTGAAGATGACATGTGTTTTTGTTGTAGACGTGTCATGTCACGTGATTGACGGCAGTGTTTTAAGCGACTACTTTCTTCTCCAATTTTAAAACATATCTTATCGAAGGTGTCGAGGGAAAACGCGCGCGTTTTTATACAAAATGTTACCTACTAACGACGCATCAGTAAAAACACACGGGTTGAAATATAAACGCGTCAAACGTCACGAGTGTTATGGTCATGCAAGACGCTAACGTTTTACTGAAACGTTGTTGTGCACATTATGATCATATCAACAGACAAAAACGCCTCGTGAAAACGTTCTTGTTTTAAGAAATAAAATACTTGCGATTATCAGTTATATGTTGAGGTTTTTCTTTAGATGTGGGTGTTTTTCATTTAAAACATCAACATTTTTTATTTGTATGCATACGCTTATTTAAAAAACGCATGTATTTTAGAATAAACGTGTCAAGCGTCTTTCTTTTTTACTGTGTGGGTACCGCCATTTTTTTTTCTTCAAAATGTCAGCCTCTTCGCGATAAAAAAAAATAGGCAAAAACTATTTTATTTCACATCACATTAATATTTACCAATTTATCACGCAGTTTTTTCGGAAAAATTGCATAAATGAAGAATTCGAAAAATCTGAGCGAAAAATCGACTAAAAATGTCGTTTTTTGTAAATGACGCTACTGTGAAGTAATCTAAGCGTTCGTCTTGGATTTTTCACATTTTCTGGTAGAGCTGGACGCAAGGGTATAGTGTGGTAAGTTTCAACCTAGCTCAAGGGGTAAGAAAAATAATTGGGGGGCCCAGGCCTGGACATGTCCAAAAAAAGTCCAGGTCCGTTAGGGTTAACGGGCATCTCCACTAACGTGTTACTGGTCATGCCTGGCACATATCGCTACTTGCATATCTGCTTTCGCTTTACATGTAGGCCTACCGATAAATATGTGGTTATCTGTAAATCGACTCCCGGTGTCAATGTTACGAAATGTAGCGCCAATGATTTGGATGCGATCTAATCGTAATTTACCAACATGGGAAGGCACTTGTTGGTTCTTGTCGTACCAATTTCCGTAATTATGTTTACTGACACTGGTTAAACTTGTCCCGTTTTCCCATGCAATAGCAAATAATTCTAAGAAACATTTCTTCCCATTTTCAATATTCTGTAGGCCTGGAAACTCGAAGATCCAAGGGTGTGGAACCCAGAGTTTTGCCAAAAAGATTCAGATGGTGACGGGAAAAGGAACGGAGAGGAGTTAGGAGACCCAGACTGTATCTGGAGTATAGGTCGGACCCCAACAGGACATGCTACAGGACATCCAGGTATAGTTCAGCCAGTCTCACCTCCAACACAGAAGAGTTCCAATCTAGGGGGAGGTAACTTGCTCACGGGCGTAACCAAGAAATATTTGAAACTTTTCATAAGAGCGATAATTAATTCCAGATGATGAACAATAGGTTACTTCATGAGGAAAATACCTTCTTAGGCTCTTCTGCCGTTTTAGGGTATATAAATTTCGGAATATTAGCCGGAATATTGCTTGGATACGGACCGGTTCGTGTGAGTGAGAAACGTGTTTATAACACGTTTGCAGATAAGCATAAGCACTGTCTGCATGTGTATTAGTGTAACCGTATTTGGAATTGCATATTTACAGAAGGAAACACTGTTTTAGGGACCAATTGTCAATAATCAACAACGAGCTACTGTTTTAATATGTGCGTAATAACAGCGAAACTCCTCTGTAGCCCCCAGCTATTTCCATCTGAAGGCCCTCCCAAGTATAGTCAAGTAACATGACTCTGATTTTATTATCAGAGTCATGCCGTACGATCCAAGGCGCTTCACTGACGAAAATAAAACGTCAGAAAGCAGACAAGAAATTCACATCCACACATCTCTAAGTCCCGCTGTCATAATGCATGGTCCATCCGGGTACGTGATACACCAAAAATAGCAGCCAGAAACATTTACTTGCATTCCAAATACAGCCAAGAAAATCCCAGTCGAGAAATGTAAACATCTCCACCATATTGGTCTTTTCCAAAAATTATACCCACCCTCCTATTGAATGATCTGTAATTACCCCTGAAATTTTGTATTTTTAAATCAAAATGCATAGAAATTTATATTTCCATCAACAGCTATCTTGAATTCCGCATTATAAAGTACCAATAATGAATAGAACAGAATTTAAACTGAATTGTTTGCGGGGAAGCTCGTCCTTATGTGAGGGGGGTGGATATAATATTTGAAAAAGCCCTTGTACCAATATGGTGGAGATGTTTACATTTCTCGACTGGGATTTTCTCGGCTGTATTTGGAATGCAAGTAAGTGTTTCTGGCTGCTATTTTTGGTGTATCACGAACCCGGATGGACCATACATTATGACAGCGGGGCTAGAGATGGGTGGATGTGAATTTCTGGTCTGCTTTCTGACGTTTAATTTTCGTCAGTGAAGCGCCTTAGATCGTACGGCATGACTCTGATAATAAAATCAGAGTCCTGTTACTTGACTATCCCAAGGATAGGTCAAACCGTCAGAAATTAAGGAATATCGAGAGTAAAATAGGGAGATATCTGTTGAAAAAACTAGCGATTTTATGAGATTCTAAATGCTCTTCGATTTTCTGAGATAAAATCCGGATTCGGATGGCACAGCAATCCAGCAAAGCTAAAAAAACCTAGTCTCACGTGTTAGGTAGCAGCCTTTACAGGTGGAAGGGAGCGAAATTAACCTGTCACCACTCATTGGCAAATTTAGCAGTTCGTCTCAGATAAAACTGACCTCTGGGAAACTATGGTCTGGCAAAACGAGTGAGGCTTTACATGTGGGGGTTATAGTCTAGTTGTCTGATTGTCGCTCTTCAAAGCACGGGTGTTATATATAGTCGCAATAAAGATCTTCGCCATAAGAAAGTAGACTATAGTGGATAGGTAGTGGATTTTGAGCAGCATCATGATCATGATAATAGCGTCTTCCTGCTATTTTCGTATACCCTTCTCCTATGTTATGACACAAAAATCTTATCAGTGGTTTCCTTTTCGTTTTATCACCTGGGAACATCCTCCGTCACAGGTTACCAATACCCTGTTTACGCTGATCGATCTGATCCGCCAGTAGCCATACGTGGTAAGATAGTCACTTCAATAAAATTACGTTCACAGAAATGACTAGCTAGTGTTTTGTCTCAAAATAGCACAGAAAAACATATATATGTGTAAAGCTGATATTTCTTCCTATTATTGATAAGATGTGAAGTGGATAAACTATTCCAAGAATATCTCTCGAAAACTCAGCCTTTGGAGATTTAAATTCCTCGAAATATTACAATATTCTGAAAGAAAACATCGCTCTTTTTCATACAACATCTGTTGTATGAGTTTTCTTGTTAACCTTATTACCATTTGAGTTATTATTGTGACTGTATATGTGCCAATTATTATTTCTTCAATACGCTCTTTATCGCCAAGCATTATAAAAATAAGTTAAACTTCTTACAACCAGTTGAACTTATATATGTACCTTTACTTCACAGGTCTGTGTGACCCAATAAACAGTCCGGCATGTAGTCATCATGAACACTGGTGTCATTTCCATCCAACGCCAGGACGTTGAACAACAGTCTGTTACTGATTACGTCCATCTTGATTTGATTGAAAAATATGTATTTCAATCCCATCGACCTAAACGAAACTGAATATAACAAAACTAGTACAGATGACAATGAAAATGAACGTTTCACTCGAGTATTAACATGAATAGACACTTGTCTACTTATTTATTGAAACATCCTTTATTACGGTTCTTACAACAGCGTTAACTTTCAACATTCATATTACTTTTAGAATGACAAAGGATTTCGAATGTTCATTCCATCCCGATAAAGAATTTGTTCGGCAGTATTCTGCCCTTGTCCGTTACAGTGGACTTCTTCGTGAAATGTACATAGCGGAACAATCGTATTGATAGCTAACTTTGGAAAGTACCTTTTGCTTCTCGAGATTGTCGGTAGTGAAACACAACAACCATGCAATTAAATGCTTCCCTTTATGGGCGTGTTAGTCTGTATGTTGCACGAAACGTGGAGACAGATCGTGTTAATGGTATGGAGACTACAGCTGGTGTGATGTTTTAGCGATCCGGACAGAAAAGCGTTGTATTATAGATAGCATTTCCTTGTCTGACCTCCTCGCCATGTGAAAATTGCAATGAACAGCTGTTTGATCAGCATTTGTTGACTAGGATCACCGATAACGTTACCTGCTTTCGTTTCTAAAAACAATTACACGTTTGGTTAAATTCTCTGCATCTCGGCTCATCCTTGCCTTAAGGATAGCTCATTCCATATTAAATATACAAAAGGCATATATAATATGTTTTGGTTTAAACAATATTTTATTGAATCAGTGGGAGCACGATGAGCCACAGCTCCTTAGTGTGTCTCCCAGTCGTTTCTACAACAATAGTTAATCAACACATATCAACACATATACACATAAGAATATTACGATTCATTTATGGAAGGATACTGTATATGATGAGTGATGATGTAAATATGGAGTAATAAACATACAAGAAAAATTATTTCGGCTCAAATAAGTTGTTTCCATTAATGCTGTTCTGTTGAAACGTAGTATTGGACGGAGGAAATATCATTGGTCAGAAGCTGCATCTGGGGCGAATGACCTATGAATGAAAAAGTATTTCATTTCTATTTGGTCGCGAGAATCACAATTCAGCGTTGGAACCTTTTTGGTTTCTATAACAAAAGTACATCTGGATATTAATATTTTCTGTTAGACTTTTATCATAATCTCCAAAGAGGACATTAGGACAAGTGACAGAATAGGAGTTGTCGTAGGCGTCCAGAAGATTAGCAATCAAACGTTGTCTTTGAGTGGTAAAAATGGGACAGTGGAAGGAAAAATGCTCGACAGTTCCGTCAAGGCAGCCGCAGTTACACATCGCGTTGTCGCTTACATGATTCTCGAACAAGTGTCGTTTCAAGTTGCTGCAACCATTACGGATTCGACACAGTAGGATGTTTTGTGACCCTGGGCCAATATAATTCCAAGGAGGAGGGATAGGTTTAGGATACATTTTTACCCCTCAGCCTATTAGGCTGCGGGGTCTTGTCGTCGGCATGTACGTTAGGTCGTCCGGTCGTCCGTCCGGTCGTCAACAATTCTTGTGACCGGTCTAGAAGCCAAACCGTTGTTTCTAGAGACTTCACATTTGGTATACAGGATTGTTGGGAGGTCAACCACAAGCCTATTAAATTTGGGTACTTTGTGATGAATTTTGCGGTTATCATGGCAGTGTGATGAATATTGCGGTTTCCATGGCAACATCACGGAAAATTCGTCAACAATTCTGCCAAACCGCTGCTGCTAGGACTTCACATTTGGTATACAGGATTGTTGGCAGGTCAACCACAAGCGTATCAAATGTGGGTACTTTGTAATGAATTTTGCGGTTCTCATGGCAACGTCACGTAAAATTTCCATATGACGATGTGAACGCGAAAAAAAAGTCTAACCGTTAGCGATAGACATTTCATATTTGTTATGTACTATTGTTGGGTAGTCAACCACAAGCCTATCAAATTTGGGTACATTGTGATGATTTTTGTAGTTTCCATGGCAACGTCACAGAAAATGGCTGTTTGACGATGTGAACATCATATAAGCCAAACCGTTCCAGCTGGAGACTTCAAATTTGGTGTACAGGATTGTTGGGTGCTCAACCACAAGCCCATTAGATGTTTTGTTTCATTACTAGCATTTAATGTGCCCCGGAAATTACTACGCCAATGAGGCTGTGCTTTAATATATGTTTGAGGGCATAACCTAAACCCTGTTTCATTGATGTTTACATGTACTATGACAACACTGTGAATGTTATCTGCCCCAGCCATAATTATCATATTGTGCAGCTACATGTATTATGCAACCAAGTGTATTTTCTCTCCAACTGATATCCAAAGTGTATGAGTTTCCATCTGAATCATACCAGCATAAAGGCTATTTGCTTGTATGTGTGACCTACATGTACACCACTGTCTGCTAACCCTGGACACGTGTTTAAAGGTAAAATACATGCACATGTAAAGCTCGGGTCTCAGATGTTAATGCTGTTTGGGATCTACATGTAGCTCTGTCCAGCCAAACAATTTGCATTTTCTAGTCAGCCACAAGGGATTAGGCCCATGCCAATGGACACATGTTTAAAGGTAAAATACTTGCACATGTATCCTCATCCTCGGAATCTGCTTGATCCCAGATGAGAAGAGCCATAAAATCAACAGGTACACAAGGATTCATACAGTTTTTGCTATTAAAAATTCTATATTACTATACTTCAATGAAAATCGAAAGACTTTTATTATTGTTCAGATTATTATTAGGGTTCAAGGCCAGGATGGTTTGAAGCCTTTTGTTTTTGTTTAGAATATTTTTACTCTTCTGCCATATTTTTCGCACGCGATATGTCAAATTATTTATTGTGGTCCTCCAATGCATGCAACATCCCACACTGAATTTATCATATTCTAATCTTTTACAAGCCACTGCTAAATCATCTTCTGCATCCAACCAACTCTTTCAGGCTTTTTAAGTATGTATTTTCCATTCACTGTGTACCAATATACACTGACTAAAACTGTCTGGTTGAGGGGTTGTTGCACCTTGTAGGTGCTGCCTCATGTTATTAATTGGTGTTTGAACTGTGGAAGGCTAGCAGTGTTCCTCACGGGGATGGGGAGTGTATTCCAGTCACGATAGTAGCTGCGAAAAACGAACTACGGAAGAGTTCAGTGTGGCACCGGAGTGGTGTGAATTTAACTCGAATCCTGAATGATTCAGAGGTACGCAACGCTGTACCAAACTATTTAAAGTTCACAGAACTTCCATGCATTTCATATAAGTATACTAAATCTATAGCCACCAAAATATTCAATTACTCCAATGCTGTCCAGGAGTTTGACTGGAACTTATACACGTCAGGAGGCTGTAGTTGTGATTGCGAATCGTCGAACTTTATCTATACACCATGCAAACATATTGTGACTGGTGACCTTGATGTGGTGAGTGATAAGGATCTTAAATTACTCCTGATGCAAGGACCTAAATATAGAGAGCCAAGAAGAATACATCGGAAGGCCGACCAGAAGATAGTCCTATCTGCATTGGAACAGTACGTTATTGATTGGTCTAAGCGAGAAAAAGTTGAACCTACAATACTCGCTGATTGGCTGGACCTCACCAAGAACAAGGTCGTTGAAACAATCCGCCATATTGACAGAAGTACTCTTCCTCAAGCAAAACAAGTACTGAGAAACCTCAATTCGCAAGAAGTTCTAGCAAATCTCCAGAGTAAATTCGTCATAGTCCCAGCAGACAAAGCTCCGAATAATATAATATTCAAATGTAAATATTACTATTAACAGGTGCTGGTTAAAGAATTGAGTGTAGACATATCTTCATCAAATACGTCTACTTACTCCCAAACTGCATTTACTCTGGAAGATTTA
>JAVTVY010048039.1:0-22979 GCA_036873755.1 Hanleya hanleyi
ACACACCCACACACACCCCCAAAAATGCCTGCTTTCTATACTACGGCCAGGCTGCGCATGCGCCGATTATTGACAACGTACGAATTATTAGTGTAGTCAAGTGCTCCGGCATGAGAGCTTCAAAATAAGACCTCATACGACACCATTGAACCACCAGGGACTCACCTAGACTCCAACACGTCCACCCAGTATGGATTTATACATACATTGGGCTTATACCCCAGTATATGGGTCTATATGGGGCTATAGACAGACCTCAAACTTTTTCAAAAATTTCACCGTTTCGTGCCGGGACACTTCCTATCATGTTTGTCTTGACGAGACAAAACAAATCAAAACAACCATACCGCAAATGTCTAGAAGTACGTTTCCCAGTGGGACAAACATTGGTCCTATACCCCTAGTATGGGACTATATGGGTCTATATGGGGCTACTTAAACAAATCCTGAAATCTGGTGACCATCTTGGATTTTTGCTAATTTAGAGTATTTATAGTGTTCTTATTTTGTTTCCAATGAATGGTTGGCCCCTTTATAATAGTTTAGATAAAATGAAACAAATATTGGATGACATTTGAATGAATAATTGGCAATTATGTTTAAAAAATGATTTTCGATGATGGCCATTTTGAAATTCAAAATGGAGGTCCCAAATGTTAATGCAAAAACTGGCACCCATTCTTTTCTTAATCAGCGAACTTTCTAGATGTGTTTAGACATGAGTGCCAAGAATTTACCCGAAAAAATGACAAATCTGGAAAATATTACGTAAGCCCATAGACTATACGGTCTTGTAGAATGTATAATAAAAACATAAACACGTTCCACTGTTTAGGCTATAGAACATCGCCCTTTCTATGAACTCTTCAAGATGATTGCTGTAATGTAATACGTGCGAATTCGAGTCATCAATTATAAATTTGCATAAAGCTCAAATGTAACGCGCATTAGTAGGGATGTTTCGTCGTAGAATTGTTAGGCCAAGTTAACATTTTGGTAAATCTGATCAGATTACGTCATAATTCCAATGTCAAGAGACCTTGCCTCAAGATTTGCTCAAGATTTGCCTCAAGATTTCGTTTGGTATTGTTTTTTTGTGCGTATCTGCCTATATGTAGCACCACCTGTGGGATGAGGTAAGATTTTGGAAAATCTGAACAGATTCAGTTTTTTATTTCCAATTTTAATGAATCTTGCTTCAAGATCTCCGTTGGGATTGTTTTTATACCTATCTGACTATACGTGGCACCAGCTGGGGGCATGTTAATATTGCTTTCCTTGAGTTTTTCGTTTTTACTCTCTAAATAATGAATGTTTCCTTTACTTAACATGCAAAAGGGATGCCTATTCGATCGTATTCGATCGACTGTGGGGATGCATTTGCAGATTCCGAATCCAAAAGGTATGCTACCGCGAAGATGGGCGACCTTTGGGTCGTATTAGCATTAATACAAGAAAGCATTATATAAGCAAATTATTATTGCAAGCAAATATTATATAATGACACTGGGCATCTTACTCGCCTTGTCATAAAATGTTTTCCGTGATAATGTTGGTTCATACTTTTGTAACTGGAATTCAATTTAACTATTTTGATATTTTTGGAGGACGTATGTAGACTGTCCGGAATGTCGGTGCTCTGCGGAGGGGGGTCACTTCCACATTATACATTATCCTGTTAATGTGTATTAGACAATGACGTGATTGGATAGATTGACGATGTCACAGATCATAGGTCCTTTTGTTATTATCTAGAGAAGCTTCTGTGCAGTTTGTTCAGTCACGATGCTTAGGTCACATAGAAACACTGTCTAATTTATTGGCGTACCTTGGACAAGAAAGGCTATTCGAAATAAACGGCCTGATTGTACAGGTAAATTCACCCGAAAGTCTAACTGGCTTCAAGAAGTTGTAAACTACTAAAATCACAAACCCTGGTGAATTATCGGCTTCAGATCTGACATTCTTTATTCAACTGTAGTCCAAAATAGAAATGTCGCGTCAATCATGGTAACTTAGGATAAATATGTCCTGGAATCCCATCAAACTGTATCAGGAATGTGGATTAATCCTTCCAGGGCTGGGGGCTATTTCTCCTCTATCCCTGGAACGACAAAAAAATGAAATCCGATCCCCACGAGTTTTTAGTTTATCATATTGGGGTTATTTTCAGCCTATTTGCATACCAATCACGAGTAGAGGATCATGGGTGAATTCAAGACGGCGACCATGTGGGATACAAGAAGATGCCATTTTTGTCATTTTTCTTTAGAATTCCAGCTTTTCGTCGAGGAAAATTGGGAAAAAACCTATTTTATTTCACATCAGACTGTTATTTACTAATTTATCAGGCAGTTTTTGGAAAGAAAACACATAAATAAAAAATTCGAAAAATCAAACCGAAAAATCGACCAAAGAGGCCTGTTTCGATGATGACGTCTCTGTGACTTCATCATTGTGGCCATTTTGTTGGATTATTTTACATTTTCTAGTAGAGCTTGACCCAAAAGGAATACTGTGGTAAGTTTCAGCTCTCTAGTTCAAGAAGTAAGAAAAATATTTGAGGGGCGGATGCGATATTGCTCCCGAAAGTTGGACAGGTCTAGAAAGCTCAGACCAAATAGGGTTGATTGAGCAGATCGGCATTAAAAACAAGACCTTCAGACAAGGTACCCATATACCAAACCAAATTTTTTTAAAGTTATTGTTCGGAAACATAATTTTAAATTGGTTCCCAGGTAGCGCCACCTATATGTGGATCGGCATGAAAAACAATGCCGGGCGAGATATTGAGGCGAAGTACCCCCATACAAATTTTGAAAGAATCGGTCCAGGTTTTCAAAAGTTATTTTCTGGAAACACTTTCAACTTAGCCGTCAGGTGGCGCCACCTATACACGAATCGACATGAAAAACAATCTCAAGTCAGATCCCGAGGCAAGGTGCCCACAAATTTGAAAAGAATCCTTTAGGTTTGCAAGAGTTATTGTCTGAAAATGCAATTTTAACTTGGCATTTGGTGCCACGTATAGACACGTATAGTGGAGCCACCTGGAGATAGATTGACACGAAAAACAATTCCAAGCAAAATCTATAGGCAGGGGACCCACTTACCAAATTCAAAAACATGGATCTGTGCCTGATAAATCGAGCCATTTTTGTGTTGAAATTCATTGAGGGGTGGTAGAATTATACCAATATTGCAGACTATACACAAATTTCATATTCTGCCGAGATATATTGGATACATAAGCTCACACGCAATATATGAGGGTCGGGTGAGGGCTAGTTTTTGGGATAAGAGGGTGGGGCTCGGCGCCCTGGGTGTGTGCACATGCTGCCTCGAGGGTAGTGGTAGGTAAGCTGACATGAAGGCCATAGAAAGTTCCCTGCACATGAAACAATCACAGTGACAGCTGCGTGCCATCATCTGTCAGTCTGAAGAACCACAAGGTTGAATGCAATTCAATTCAGGAAATTGATCATATGCACAGTGTCCACCTAAACTTTAGGACCTCAGTTGTAATATAGTAAGCTACATGTGTGGACACAAATGGTTCGTGCAAAAGCTTCAGAGTAAATCATATGATGTGGAATACACTTGTTTGAAGGAAATGATTGCCGCTGTCATTTAAGGTGAAACGAAATGCAAAACTACCATGAGTTCAGTACTGCAGGGATTCCCCCGCCAGTTATTATATATTATACTTCTGAAATAAAATATGGTTTGTGCAAAAGCTTTAGGGTAAATCATATGATATGGAATAGAAAGATTTGATAGCAAAATTGAAGAAAATTGTGTCCTTCATTTAAGGCGATACGAAATTCTGAAGTAACAGGTGTTCAGTACTTCGGGAACCCCGCCGGTTATTTCATATTGTACTTCTGAAATAAATTTCATCAACCTATTAGTAATTACTATAAATGAATATATTGTAGGTGATTCGGCATGGCGTGTGTATAAACAATGTACACTGCATCTCCTACCTTAGGTTAGTATCACAGGAGACCGAGAAGCTGTGTAACATTTGGTGCTTCAGGGGTAGTGCATAGGTTGAATAAGTGTAGCACCATATAATCTCTCGGAATATATCAGAATTGGGGGGAGGGTCGGGGGCGGGCAGGGCTTAGCTCAGGAGACATAGTGTGGGGCCGAGCAGCTGTGGACAGGAATAATTTTCTAAGTCCAAAACAACTTTATTGGACATGGACAGGGACAAGAACAGGGACAGGAACACGGACATCCACACACACCATTTAGATCCCTATATTGAGCTTTCCGATTGTCCGGAAATTAAATTTTAACTTTGATCCAGGTGGATCAGCACAAAAAAGAACTACAACAGGGTCTTGTTACTTGTACCTCCTACCTAGATTTGGCACTGAGATGTTCTTGAATTAATGTATCTATGTCAGTGGCTTTAAAATCTGCTGGCCACCTACATTTTCTGTTATATGCAAATTTTACCAGGAACTTAATGTACTTCAGATGCAAATGGCTTCAGACTATTTTGACAGTCAAAACTGTGAACCAATCACTGATGTGCCATCTATGCAAATGAGAATATGGAATTGATACGCAAACAGAGACAGCCACTCACCATATATGCATGGTCCAGATAGAAAATTTGCATGTAACAGAAAATGTGGATAAAACACAAATATCCAGTCTCGGACAGAGCTTAAAAACAATAGGTGTCTTTCCCCAGACAGAAGCAAAATGCACAACAAAGGACCTCGTATGATAAGATGCACAAAAGGCCCCGGCGAGGCATGATTAGCAGAATGTGGAAAGCAGGAACATAACGGCAAGACCATTGTTGATATCGCCTACATCCCAACGGATAATAAATATTCTTCGTCATGGACACATATATATATATATATATATATGCAAATTCAACGCACAAAACGAGCTCTCTGTGACAGCTTTTGATACGACTAACTGCTAAGTTAATCAACTCAGTCCAGATATTGTTGTGTGCAAATCTCTACACCTCTAATCACACGGACAAAGCTAGCAAGGGATGAGAAAATCTCACAATATTTGTTGAATATTATAATCTTGACATATACCATTTCCACTCATTCTTCCTACAAACAAATATTCACATATATATTGCAATTATGGTGAAAAGTAAAAAAATACATAAAACTACTGAAAGATTTTGGACGAATATTTTGGGATTCGAACCAGCAGATCATCAATCAAACTAAGAACTCTTCTCGCGACTCTATCCATTCGGTCAGCTCATACTCGCACATACAACATTGCTCCAATTATCGTATTTGATATTGAACACCAAATGACCAAAACAATATTCCGTAAAGTTTCATTTTTTACATGAAGATGAACGATAACCAAAACGTGGTTTACTGGACAACTAGGGATTCAGAAGAGGAATGTGTGAATGTGTGAATCTTTTGTGGTTAAAGTTTATCTTCATATATTTACAGATAGGCAAACCGTACTTTTTCAACTCAAAACTGTCAATTTCACACAAACCTACCACTTTGGAGAGGTCTTATTAAAAAACCATGGCACTCATGCTCCCAATATTTCAAAGACAGCTCGAAAAAATGTCATAGTTTATACTATTCGAGACGAGCATTTCATATTTTAAGTTTCATTTTTCATCTACAATCGTACCTCATCTGGGGCGCTTTGTCCACCTTAACGTACTAGGTCCTGTGAAGTTGATTGACGAAGGCATTCGGAAGTTATCTGACGAAAAACATTGAACAAAAGGGAAATTTGTATATAAGGGGATTTGTAGATAAAAACCCAGTTTCCAGTTTCGGACAGCACAGGACCAATATGTACCACACATTTGAAGTTGATGGACAAAGGCATTCAAACATTATCTGACAAAAAATAAAAGTGGGAAAAAGAAGAAAAAAAACAAAAGAAGCGAAAGAAGCAGAAGAAAGAAGAAACTGACAAGCACATAAGGATGCCTAATCATTGTTCTGGTAATGTCAGTAGCGTATAACGTGTGTTCTAACCCCATAGAACGATGGCATCGCCACATCTCCCACATCTCCCCCTTCTCACCCATGAGAACGCTGTGCATTATCTCGGTGTTCAGCTTATTTATATATGTGAGAGCTATTACTGACGTGTCGAGGACATACGGTTCCCAATCCCAGTATGCTGGTACATATCCATGTATCCGGGTTTTTACATACCCGGGAACATATCCATCTATTTGTCGGTATTATCCATTGGTAGTCCTATAAGTAATCTCAGATAACAATGACCAGAAAGATTTATAATGAGTATAATTGTGGCCGAACAAACCGCGTCCTTTGACATTTCCCAGACAGCTTAATCCCCTCAATCCTAATGGTCCTCTCTGAATGTCTCTGCAACCGACCAGTATTTCAATACAATGGACGAACTGAGGTATTTACCTGAATTGATCAACTCAACAATTCAATTCAACACTGTATACGCAGTATACAAACTGGTTTGGCATCGAGACATATCTGTTAAATACGCAGAAGATATACCGTTTGAAAACGTACAAAGAATCATTAAACAGTGTAAATAATGATAAAATGACTGGAGCAATGGTCGCATCGTAATCAGGCACTGTTATTCCTTGATATTGGCAGAGTTTTCAGAAGCTCGTGTCCACAGGTTGTTCGAGTTGCTCAAAACACTCTGCCATAAAAGGGGGCGGGGATTTTGTTTAATGTCAACCATCTTAAACGTAGCCTTGTAACCGAGTTGTGATTTTCTTCAATTCATGACCGGTAGTTTCTTCAATTGACATAAGAAATTTACAACATGGTCTAATTCTTACGTTTTTACCTCCGTCGATCAGACGGAGGTCTAGGAATGCAACGTGAAATCTCCCGCCAAATAATTGTCATATGGGGAACCCACGATTCATGTGATTTCCAATAGGGTTTACTGTGGTTCCCGACGAAATTTTGACTTCCTGTTTGGACACAATTGAAATAATGGGGTTCCCCATTGCAATGCATTGCAGTGGGCCTTGCTTCTGTAGTCGGGTTCCACCTCTCATCCACCGGGAGATTTAACATGGCGGCCCTCCAGCTTGTAGAAATGGACAATGCGATTTTTTGCCGTTTTCCGGGTAAGTTTATCGTCGCCATTTGATGTCATTACAACTCAATGATTCATAGTACACCACCCGTCATTTCTATATATCGTAAAGTATTTGTCGGCTGATGACTTATGTCGAAGCCAACCAAATAGTCGAAGTTGTTGTTGTTGCATATCAAACTGACTGACTGACTGGAAGACAACAGCACAATCGACGATGCCCTGATTTTTCTGATACTTTTTTCTTTCAGTTGATGATATCCACCAGCCTGGTTGTTTAAAAACAGTTATTCTAAATTTTGCTGATAAATTATATTTCCGGGGGTGGGGGGGGGGGGCTATATATCTTGGCATTTGGCAGTTGAATATGGTTTGATTTTGCAGAGGCACCAAATTGATCCACCTGCGTGAGTCTGTAAACTTATTTAATAAAGCTGATAAATAATATACATATACTTTTCTTTTCATTTATCCTAACCGTTTAGTGACATCCACATTGTGTGCTGTGACACTTGTTGATGAAGAATAATTTGCTTGTTAAAACCTGATAATATTCTGAAAACTTATTCTGAATTGTAGCTGAAACAAAGGAGTGTCTACATTCCACATGTAAGCCTACATTATTGAGTTTTTTGACTGATAGCATGGATGGAACCTTTCCCAATTTTTTTTAGTTTTAGTTTTAGTTTTAAGCCCTGGACATACCACTGGGCATTTATTTGCCATATGATCACATTTCACATGCTTTGTTCAGCCCCGTGATCTGGAACCAAACAGACGGTATCACTAGATGAAATAAGGAGATCATGATATACATTTCAGGTTTTACCGATGCCAAATGACTTGAACAGAAGACAATTAGACAAATCAAAGTAAGAAAAGAAAATCAATAAATATATCAATAAATAATAAATTACATAGAAAATTTTCTTGTCTTTGCAAGGGGGACATCAGACAGACTGACAACACAGACCATTCATTCAAATTTCGCCTTCCATTGGGGAGGCAGAAATATTCCTCAAACACAGTATACATATTCTCTTTTGTGATCTAATTTTCGTTTGTCAAAATATTGCTCCATAGAAACAATCCTGTTCTAGATTATGATATACTGGATTATTATCATGCTCATGCCACTAACATGAACTCCAATCCAACCAGTGGTCAAGATCCATCATCGTTCTTCAGAATTCATATTATTAATCACTCATAGATTGGATTAAGTTCTCATAGTACTCAGTTCTCATTTCATACTTTTGCAAATTCTTGTAACATGGCCAGGTTCCAGTTCTATTAAGTACACGTATGAAAGGTGCGAACTGGTATGATGGAGTTCATCTTGTTGTGTATGACGAAAGAATGAAATATAATGAAGGCCATCAACATTTTCAATGAAGTGAGTTTTGATATTAAATATGTATACAATTGATTCCAACTCGCAGGTCATGGATTCAGTACTTCTGATATCAGATGCAACAGGACTGTTACACAATGGATGTACTGGATGAAATGGAAAAACCAAAACAGACTATTGATTGGTTCAGCTGTGTCAGAAAGGTGTGGAATGACAGAGGTGGTGAAAATCAGAGCCAGTGATTGGCCACAACCCCCCCCCCCCCCTCCCACATTGGATATCAGCTGATTCCTCAGGAAATAAACATTACGCATGTAATGACCACCGGCAGAGTGATACATGTGTCAATCGGTCAGACATTTTCAAGGATGCCCAGTTCTAACTTAAAACAACCATGCCGGACTTCATTCCTTCTCTCAGAATAATTGGATCTAACTTTTACAAAACCTGCAGCTCCCAATAGCTCCTGGATCTAGACCACATAAATGAAGGGATCTAGTTTATCGGTGCTATGGCAAAAATATCATGTAGAATGGGATTGTGTGGATAATATCAGATTCATGAAAGTTGAAGTCCTGCAGCATGCTCCACAAATATCATCAAAGGTCATAAAACTTTCTGGTCTGCACCAGTGTGGATCTATACTTGTTTTTGTTTTTTTACAAAATTATCTCCCTTGACCAAGTGAGGACTTCAATGTGTCTGAAATGATTTAGCTTCTAGAAACAAGGACTTCATTTCCTGAGTAGAGGTATAAACCGAACATATTTTGATTATTTTATTCAAATTTCAATTCCACTTCTGGTATATGTACATGTATAAAATACATACAGAATGAACCGCATACAGAATAACACAAAGAACAGGTATATGTATCTCATTACATTCTTAACCAAAGATCAATACCTGGGTGATATTACAACAATACCATGGTGTTATATATTGTTATGATTGGCTTAACTTTAGCTGCTGAAGATATTTCTAATTCGAGGGTAATGGGCAATTATACTAAATTTATTTTCATAACTTCATTTATTTTCACAAAGCAACATAATCGAGATTAGCAAGTGAAGTTTTACAACATAATGTAATACGCATCATGGGTCTCCTTCAGTTTAGTGTAGACATATATACCCTTGAATATCTGTTACCATGATTCAGTCACAATATTGTCTGTATTATATTGATGTCGACAAGGAATATACATAATTATTTGATAGTATTATTAATTGTATGTTGTTTATGATTAACATGAACTTTTTATTCGCTGGAATCCAACCATTTGTTCCATATGGGCAATATTCTCATCAGCCATCACCATTCAATATGAATGTGGTAAGTCCATAAGTCCATGGTAATTGATACATTATGGCGAAGGTGACCTGTAACACCAGCATACAAAATTATTCCGAGCTCATTGAAACATCATCAGATGATGCTGAGACAGATCAGAACGGAGTGTCGGTAAAATCAGATGTGTTTTGTAGAGGATTCTGTCAATGAGGATGCTATACTGTACACATACAAAATATGAAGTGTTGATGTGTAGGGCCTATAGCATAAAATCACAAGCAAGTTGGTAAAACTAGGCACACAGGGTCTCATTTCTGCCGCTAACGTGTTGATTTGGGTGGGGGCGTCCTCTCAGGGGGAGGTGTGGGTGGGAAGGGGCCTAATTACAAGCGTCTAGTCCGTCATTCATAATCCAGCCGTCGTCCATTAGAGAATATCCGCGTCCATAATCCAAAGACCTATTCCATTTCCATATAACAGTATTAGCACCAAATTCAAAAAGACAAAAGTATACATAAACATAGGCTTGTTTCCTGCAAGAGAAAGCGGTCAACAGTTTTCAATGATGCCGGCAAGACATCATGATGTTCCAAAAATATCAAATCCGTATCGCTGATCAGTATTCTTAATCCATAATATTCGTTATAGAGTCGTCATCTAAAAATGATGTATCTCAGTCACGCTTTGATTGTGACTGTTCATATGAGTACCATGAGGATCTTGAAGTACATGGGTTCATACGGCCCCTAGCCCCGGGTTAAGCGGAATTAGACACAAGTTACGAAACGTAGCGCCATAGGTCTTGCACGCTACGTTCGTATTTTGCTATCAGCATGCGATATGTATCGCCAAATTTGAGAAACTTTGAGTGGAGGCGCTTGGTGGAATAGCCCTGTTTTATAAGTTTCTGCAACAATGTTTTGTGACGTTGATTAAAATCATCACATTTAACACAGGATCTAGCAAATGCTACTAAGCGAGATATGTATACGCCATATGCAGGTCCCACTGGAATATTACTGTCCAGAAAGGGATAGTTTACGATGTCGAAATTGTAATCATCTCTTTTGTCATAAAGTCGACGAGAGAGAATGCCCGCTTCATTTTTATAGAGATAGAGATCTAAATAAGATGTGCCTGTAGGGCTATCTGTAGTTTCCTTCAAATCCAGTGAAGGTGGATATATATCCTTCACTGCGTCATTTATATAGCGATTATCCATAGCGAGAAGATCGTCTATATAGCGTTTGGTGAATGAGAAGGAACGGGCTTTGAATGGATCGGTTTTTGAAAGCGCCTGCATATAGTCATATTCATAAGAGAACAGATACAGGTCAGCCAACAGGGGTGCACAATTAGTACCCATTGGAATACCTATATGCTGCTGATATATTGTGTTGCCAAATTTCACATAGATATTTTTAATGAGAAATTCAAGCCACTCTATAAACAAAGAAACATCCCATGAATGATATCTCTTGTATGTAGTCGAGCTAAAGAATGCTTTATGGCTTCCGACATTAATATGTCTACGATCAGTTTTCTTGAACACAGATACTATTAATGAACTTATACGGTCAATAAGGTCCTGATGAGGGATTGTAGTATAGAGAGTCGAGAAATCCCATGTGGATACATGTCTGTACGGTATGTGACCTTTAGCAGTATTCCAGGTTTTCCATCAATATACTCTATTCCATACCCCAATATTTCAAGCACGTGAAATCAAAGAAAAATTATTTGCGGGGAATGTGACTTACACACCCCTAGCTGGACATGCTAGTGGGGAACCCTCAATCTCAGGTTACGGCAATTCCCCTAATAATTCGATCACTGGAAGTGCAGCAAAAAAGGCTTATATATGGGAATATTCCTCATGGCACCAGCTACTAAGTGTCACTTTTTTGTCAGTTTATGGATTAAGAATACTGATCAGCGATACGGATTTGATATTTTTGGAACATCATGATGTCTTGCCGGCATCATTGAAAACTGTTGACCGCTTCTCTCTGGCAGGAAACAAGCCTATGTTTATGTATACTATGATTGTCTTTTTGAATTTGGTGCTAATACTGTTATGTGGAAAATGGAATAGGTCTTTGGATTATGGACGCGGATATTCTCTAATGGACGACGGCTGGATTATGAATGACGGACTAGACGCTTGTAATTTTCTTCAATTTGTAAGGGGAATGGGAATGCTACTTTCTCTCAGTGTTTGAATAATAGAGTTGAAAAGTGAACTTCCTGTGATTGAATTTTTAGGGGAATTACCGTAATTACCATTGGTGAAGTTAACGCCCAACAAATGCAAAACTGAGCTTGGCATCCGGCCCTATGTTATTCAGTGATGTATTCCCCTGCTGACCCTGTTGCCTCGACGGAGGTCTTTGCGCTCATCCAGCGCTTGTTTAAACATTATTTGTTCAAATGATTGAAGAAGGTTCATTACTCGTTACACCAAGCGTTGAATAAACATGCTTGAATCACCTGCCTACGTAAGTGGGTATCTTCAGAATCCTATTTGACAGCTTATTATTTTCGTACAAAGAAATCCTTTTTCGTGATTTTTATTCTGTAACCCATAGAATGGAAAATATATTTTGATAAGTGATACTGGAGCCTTAAGTAGATAGTTATATCTAAGGTTTACTTTTACTTATATCCGAAGTAAATATTACTTGGGCTGATACAGGTAAAATATTTAATACGCTTTTCTTTGACATGGAAATTCCCTTTTGGACGACGGTTGAATACCGACTCTCGGATCTGATGGACAGGCAGATATGATATCATTAAGGAGATGTTCCGTATCTTATCTTCAGGGAACAACTCATATAGGTAGAGCTAAGAATAAATTCCATATCAGAGTGTCCATCTCTGTATGCTGTTGTATGTGTGGGATCGCATACGAGATTGGCTGATTAATAATTTCAAATAACACTGGCCACTTCGTTATATGGCTCTCTTGAGAGATTGATTCTAAGAACAAATGCGGTTGACCAGATTTCGTTTGTCGGCGTTTCTAAGACAGCTTAATCTTCCCAGTCCTAAAGACCCGTCTCTCGTTATAATGACACGTGCTGATTTAGCCGACCAGTACTTTTCTCTCCACTATATAATTCAACGCAGTGACCAGATTATCCACCCTGTCCACCACACTGTAGTCGCAGTGCGGTGAGGGATATTTTGTTATCCCGAGGCTTACCCCGGAGCGATCAAAGACAATCTGTAGAAGGATGTATATATACTATCCCAAACAAGGCAAGAGAACATGATCTCATGACATCATGACTATCTTTTTGTTGCGACTTCAGGTAATGAGCGCATGGTCTCTTACAAAAAGTATTATTATGACACCATGTACACATTCCACAATTGGAAAGTAAATATACATCATAAAAGCGCGTTTGTCGTATATAGATTTGTATAAATTCAAAGACGATCTAAACTCTCCAGAATATCTTCAGTCGTATTTTCGCCCATTTTATTCACTATAGCAAGCAGGCGTTCGCTTTCGCTTTCTCTCTCTTAATGGCGATGGATTGAGGAGTGAAGCTTAATTTCATGTTCTTAGCCCCCAATGGACGTTCAATGCCTTTTCCGATTATCTCAAGTCACTATCCATAATCCCATAGCTATGAACGGTTTCGGTCCCCATTGGGCGTTAATAAAAAGCACCTTTTTGAGTTTGTTCACTGATAACACATAGACTACACCAGTTATACCAACTAAACTGTATGTATTCATGTTCTCCGACCTCACGTGTTATATTACTGTTCATATTATATTCTAGACCTCCAATACGCGATAGATACACTTTCTGACTTTTCTTCTGAATCTCCTCGATCTCATAGCTACCGTGACTAAGTTTCACAATCGATTTCTGACTCTCTTTTTTATCACCTTCCTGACTCCGCAGCTATCCTGACAAATTTGCACGAATGTGTGTTCATAGCCCGCACTGAGCGTTAAAAACTCTTTGTTATTTCTGTGTTATGTAATAAGGCACTTTCCCTGACCCCATAGCTATCCTGACGAAGTTTCCCAGTCTTTCGATCAAGAAACCTAAACAACTCTGGCCTTCAAATTATGGACGATGCGAGTTTGAGATTTTTACTTTTAGATTATCCTCAATTACAAGCGTCTGGTCCGTCATTCATAATTCAGCCGTCGTCCATTAGAGAATATCCGCGTCCATAATCCAAATTACAACACATATAAGGGAAGTGGGAAGAGGTGCCGACATACTGACTGCGTCACATGACTTCACAGAATAGTCTTCTGGTTAACCTATTCTAAAGCACACACCAAGAATCTAACGATTCGTGATATGTGTTGTATCTCAGGTACGCTTTTATTGTACCTGTTCATGTGTCAACATGGATGATATCACCACACGGCCCCTAGCACCGGCATAAGCGGTATTAGATACAAATCTAGAGAGCTATGATGGAAATGCTCTGACAACTCGTATATTGGTAATTGGTGAGCTGTTTCGCTGTGACAACTCGTACACTGGGGATTGGCGAGCTGTGTCGTCGTCAGATGAAAATGACGGCATTTAACACAAAAGACCTATTCCATATTCCATATAGCAGTATTAGCACCAAATTCAAAAAGACAATCATAGTATACATACACATAGGATTGTTTCCTGCAAGAGAGAAGCGGTCAACAGTTTTCAATGATGCCGGCAAGACATCATGATGTTCCAAAAATATCAAATCCGTATCGCTGATCAATATTCTTAATCCATAATATTCGTTGTAAAGTCGTCATCTAAAGAATGATGTATCTCACTGTTCATAGGAGTACCATGAGGATCTTGAAGTACATGGGTTCATACGGCCCCTAGCCCCGGATTAAGCGGAATTAGAAACAAGTTACGAAACGTAATACCATAGATCTTGCACGCGACGCTCGTATTTTGCTATCAGCATGCGATATGTATCGCCAAATTTGAGAAACTTTGAGTGGAGGCGCTTGATGGTGTAGCCCTGTTTTATAAGTTTCTGCAACAATGTTTTGTGACGTTGATTAAAATCGTCACATTTAAGACAGGATCTAGCAAATGCTACTAGGCGTGATATGTATACGCCATATGCAGGTCCCACTGGAATATTACTGTCCAGAGAGGGATAGTTTACGATGTCGAAATTGTAATCATCTCTTTGGTCATACAATCGACGAGAGAGAAGATCCGCTTCATTTTTATAGAGATAAAGGTCTAAATACGATGTGCCTGTAGGGTTATCTGTAGTTTCTTTCAAATCCAGTGAAGGTGGATATATATCCTTCACTGCGTCATTTATATAGCGATTATCCACAGCGATAAAGAAGATTGCTTCTAAATTGTTCTTGTTGAGAAAACTTAAAATGTTTTTGCCTGTGTCTGCAAGAGTAACGTTTTTTAATTGTTTTATTCAACCACTGCTAAACTATTGTGTTAATATTTGGGGAAAGTGCACTGATTCTGATGTACACAGAATTGAGGTACTAAGAAAACGAGCTGCTCGGTTAATCTTAGATTGTTGTTTCGAAATTTCTACCACCGACTTATACAAGCGATTAAAGTGGCTTCCATTTAAACAGCACGTAATGTACAGCGAATGTGTCCTGGTGTACAGCAGCTTACACGGATCTGCTCCTACTTATTTAAAAGACAAGCTTATGTTGTCTACAAGTAGACAAACCCGATTTACCAGATGCTATGTAAATATAGATCAACTATATGTCCCATTCTCACGAACAGATTTTTATAAGAGAGCCTTCTCTGTCTCGGGCCCAGTGGCGTGGAATTTTCTGCCATCCCGTGTCAGAAACAGTCCATCTTTGGCTGTGTTTAAACACGAATGTTTTAAATACATTTACGAGGATGTTTTTGCCAAAACATGATCCTTATTGTGTTAGAATGTGAGCTCTATTTTTTATATCCTATACACTGTTTGTTGTTATGATTGTTATAGCACTCGGCTCCCAGGAAGAGCATCGATAGATGATGGCTGACCGAGTTTTTATAAATAAAGCTTCTATTCTATTCTATAAGATTGTCTATATAGCGTTTGGTGAATGAGAAGGAACGGGCTTTGAATGGATCGGTGTTTGAAAGCGCCTGCATATAGTCATATTCATAAGAGAACAGATATAGGTCAGCCAATAGGGGTGCACAATTAGTACCCATTGGAATACCTATATGCTGTTGATATATTGTGTTGCCAAATTTCACATAGATATTTTTAATGAGAAATTTAAGCAACTCTATCAACAAAGAAACATCCCATGAATGATATCTCTTGTATGTAGTAGGGCTAAAGAATGCTTTATGGCTTCCGACATTAATATATCTACGATCAATATTCTTGAACACAGATACTATTACAATGACCCAAGACTGTAACGACAAAATTTCGTGGTATCAGAACCCGTTATGCCCGTAAGTATCCATGTGAAGATTAAACAATCTTCGACTCACAGATAATAAATAACAGATAGTTTATGCGCGGTTGTATCAAAAACGATCAAAATGTGACATTTCACACTCTAGTGTGTTTGGCTAGACTTTAGGAAAGAATATATATATTATTCTTGTTTTCGCTTTTCAAGCTTACAATAATACGAGTGATGGTTACCTTCATAAAAAGAAACGTTACAAAGAATAAAACCAATCGACGGTGTTTCAGCGAATGCTCTGAAACAGATCTAATTTCCAAGAGGCTAATTCAACCGGAGTGGGCCAGCGTCAAGTGGGGGACGTCTTTATTCGTATCCTCCTGGCAACTTGACTGAGAACGGTACACGATCTTACAGTTAAGCATTGATCAGTACAGCTAATACCGCTACATAATGCTCCAATCTCAAGGGTGAGAAATATGTGTTCATATATATTCAAACAGCTAATGTTTTTGGGGTCAGAGCTCTCTTCTTCAAAATTCTCAAGAGAGATAAGCTGTTTTTCAGAATCCTACGAAAATGTCAAGGGAGATAAATTTGTTCAAGTTGTTGGTGTCGCGCTGTCTGAACATGCCCCAAGAATGGCGGACTCTCGAGCAGACGGAATCACCTCTACTCGGTCGTGAAAAATGAGCAAATATCACAATTAGACCGTTTCGCTTATATCATTGTAGCAGAACTGTTGGGGGACATAATCCGTAGGGGTATTACTTCCGTTGATACTGTTGCCACGGTAAGTCATCAACAGCTTGAATATGGTGCCGTCACTGGATACAATCGCGCCAGCTCTTTGGTGGTGTTGCAGTCGTTCGGATGAAAATTCTTGATCTTAATTTCATCGGAAAGGAATGAAGTAAATCAGGCTGCAGCGGAAATTTCGATATTGAAGACTCGAGATACCCTCCCTGATGAAAGGTTATTGTTTTCATATATTTACTATCAAGCAATGTGTAACAACAACAACAACAACAACAACAAAATAATGATCACGCGTGTATAACTTGAACATGTTATCTTTTCTTGGCAAACAAGTTTTAAAATCTTCAATATTTAAGAATTTTAAAGGATCATTTGTCATCATTTCGGGAAAACTCAGTGTCGACTGAAATTTGTCATATCATATAATAGGAGTGGCAAGATTTTACTGTCATGTTAGATGGATATCTTGGAGACATAGCCGCAACAGTGAGCCTAACATGGCCCTTGGGCTAAACTTTATTATAAAAGATCAGTTTTCAGACTTTTGAGTTTTTTGTTGTTATCACAATATGATATATCGTGTGTACAAGAAGTAGGACCACAAGTTTCCGTTGTTTTTGTGTATGAAAAATGTCTTGCCACTTGTTTCTGTTTAGGGGAGATTGGGGTACAGTGGGACATGGGGCACAGTGGGACAAGCCGTCTAGCTCCTTTGTTAAGTACAGGAAGCACATTACAATATTATCAGCAGAAAGCTACCACGCCCATACAACACCTATATTGATTATATATCAAAATTATCATTGGTAAAACATTACGAGCAAAAAAACTGTTTTTGAGCAGTCCAAGTAAATTCTGAGGAGAGAGGATGATATTTTGTTATACCAAGTTTTCAGCAGTACTTCATGACTGTTTTGTTACTGCTGAGAAAGGATGGGCAAAGGTACAATTTAAATTAAAAATATTTATTATCTCAGATGTATGTATTAGTTTTTTTTTCATAAAATGGAAAATATCATGCACCTGGGGCGGACTGGGACACTTTTGCTAGGGCACACTGGGACAATAGTAATCAAATGGTGAAATTTTCTTTGATCCTAAACTGGTATCAAAATGTTTTATTCTGTTTCCTAGATTATAATAATTGATAACCCTATCAGATTTGATGAGTTTTACAAACACTTCCAAAGTCAATTGCTTTCGTTGGAATGAAAATCATACAAAATATTTTTTCCTCAAATTTGTCCCCAGGAAAATATTTTACGTGAAGCAGAGATCTGAAATAGCAACTAACTTAACCATCGCTGTTGAATCTTCTAAACTCCTATGAAACATATTAGTATATACTTGACATAACATGTATTTTGATTATTGTCCCATCGCACCCCAGTGAGTGTCCCAGTGCACCCCATAGTGGGGCAAACTGAGACACATTTTTTACGTTTTTAAAAACGAATTCTGGAGAAAAGTACGAGATATTTCAGAATTGTTTGCATGACTATGTCATGCTAAATATAAGTTATAACGAGAGTATAGAAGACTACACTACATGAGAATAATAACAGAGATTTTTGCAAAAAGGTAATTCATCTTCAACCATTGTATTTCATATTCCGGAATACCAAAGAACTAATACCAACGTGTTTTATTTTGGTAATTGCACATTTTAAGACATTCAAAGCTAAATTAAATCCATCTGAGCCAAGATTCCAGTACAAAATTTCAATAATTCGCATTGGATAAAATCCTGTTATCGTCATTTCATGTTTAAATTTGGACGTACTATTTCTCCTTTTTCTTTCCATTGTGTTTCCATGCCCTCTTTATGGACAATCTATATTTACAGGTTGAGGCTGATGGTGCCAAGATAGCGGGGAGTATGTCTATTGCTGTGGGATGTCTGGATCCTTATCAACGAAAGTTCGTAAAAATCTAAATATCTATTGACGCGGCAGGCAGCATGCGCCCAATGATGCGTAGAGTGCCGTGCCCATTTAACATTATACGAGACAGAAAGTGGACATTTTACAGCCTTCCTTCTTAAAACTATTGAAGGTGCCGTGCTCTGATGTTGTAGATACAACTTCACGGAATGAGACTTAAGTAAGTTAGCGTTATACAAGGAATGCCCTATTGGTTCGGTTTTTATTATCCAATTGAGATATTCAGGCCATTCTATCTTCGACTGCATTCGGGCAAAACGACTTATCTCTTGTTTCCGAAAAGATTAATACACATCTAGTAAAACTTGGCGAAGTTGCCATTCTTTAACATCCGGAAGGATCACCTGTTTCGCCTCTGTGAAGAATAATTACCATATGTATGTGGAAGCAGTCTCTTACCCCCTCTCTTAGAGAGAGAGAGAGAGAGAGAGAGAGAGAGAGAGAATTGAGTTTAGCCTCGCGTTCAGCAATATTTCAGCTATATAGCGACGACCAAATAAAATTCTAAAAAAAATATTCCAACAAAAACAAGTTAACAACTCGGCAATCCAGAGTAATCCATTAAAATTTATACAACAAAACGACTGCTCTCAAATAAACTAAAACACAATCTTCTTTCACTCGATTAAAAATATCTTCTAAAGTAGCTGCTCGATAAAAATAATCTCTTACAGTCTTAAAATCCATACAGTCGATTAGATTGTTTCACAGAGAGATCTTCGTCGCATGGAATACACATCTGCTGGTTCTTTTTGTCCCCCGCCGCAACGCGGCCGGGGACTTTAAAATGGTTCTTGCTTCTATGTGTCCGTGCATGCACGGACATGTCCGTGCAAATACTTCGTAAGCAATAACTTGTAAATGCTTTGTCGGATTCCTCCGAAATTTGGCATCTGCATTCTTTGCGACAAGACGTCTCTTGGTATTACGTTTCAGCAAGATCCGCCTGTAGGTGGCGCCACTGGGGTCTTGCTTCTATGTGTCCGTGCATGCACGGACATGTCCGTGCAAATACTTCGTAAGCAATAACTTCTAAATGCTTTGTCGGATTCCTCCGAAATTTGGCATCTGCATTCTTTGCGACAAGATGTCTCTTCAGACTTGGTATTACGTTTCAGCAAGATCCGCCTGTAGGTCGCGCCACTGGGTCTTGTTCCAATCTTTAGTGCATGTCCGTGCAATTACTTCGTAAGCGATAACTCCTAAATGCTTTGTCGGATTCCTCCGAAATTTGGCATCTGCATTCTTTGCGACAAGACGTCTGTTGGTATTACGTTTCAGCAAGATCCACCTGTAGGTGGCGCCACTGGGTCTTGTTCCAATCTTCTGTGCATGTCCGTGGTTTCCATTCAAATTCTTCACAAGCGATAATTTCCAAATGCTTTGTCTAATAATTAGGCATCCCTAAATGCCTAAATGCGTTTGTCATTTGTTCTTCTTTCTTTCCGCTTCTCGCTGTTTTGAATTTCATGTCGCTTTAAATGAAGGACACCATTTTCTTAAATTTACTGTCCAGTCCTTCTATTCCACATCACATGATTTACACTAAAGCTTTTGCAGGAACCATATTTTTTTTTCAGAAGTATAATATGAAATAACTGGCAGGGGAATCCCGCAGTACCGAACCTGTGTTAGTTTTGAATTTTGTGTAGTCTTAAATGAAGGACATTTCCTTCAACTTTGCTATGAAATCATTTTATTCCACATCATATGATTTACCCTAAAGCTTTTGCATGAACCTTATTATATTTCAGAAATATAATATGAAATAACTGGCGGGGAAATCCCCGCAGTACCGGACCCCTGTTTTTTAAAATTTCGTGTCGTCTTAAATGAAGGACAACATTTTCTTCAATTTTGTTATCAAATAATTATATCTCACATCATATGATTTACCCTAAAGCTTCTGCAGGAACCATTTGTGTCCACAGTGTAACTTACTATATTAATTACAACTGAGTTCTTAAAGTTTGGGTGCACACTGTGCATATGATCAATTTCCTGAATTGAATTGAATTCCACCTTGTGGTTTTTCGGACTGTGATAGATGATGGCATGCAGTTGTCAGTGTGGTTGTTTCATGTACAGGGAGCTTTCTGTGGCTTTCATGTCAGCACACCTACCACTACCCTCAAGAAGAGCATGTCCCCATCCCCAGGGCGCCGAGCCGCACCCTCTATCTCCCAAACTAGCCCTCGCTCGACCCTCATATATAGTGTTTGAGCATACATGTATCCAATATATCTTGGCAGAAGCTGAAATTTGTGTGTTGTCTGCAATATTGGGATAATTGCAACCCCAAAAGATTTCAATTTATCAGGCACAGACCCATGTTTTTGTATTTGGTAAATGGATCCCTTCTCTACATGTATATATTTTTGCTTGGAATTGTTTTTCTTGCCAATCCGCTTCTGGGTGGCGCCACCTTGGGCCAAATTAAATTGCATCTCCAGACAATAATTTTGAAAACCTTAAGGATTCTTTCCAAATTTGGTGTGGTGGTACCTTGTCTCAAGATCTGGCTTGAGAATGTTTTTCATGTTGAAAGGGGGGACTACCTGAAAGCTAAGTTAAGTGTTTCCAGACAATAACTTTTAAAAACTTGAACCGATTCATTCCAAATTTGGTGTGTAGGTACCTCGCCTCAATTTCTCGTTTGGCGTTGTTTTTCATGCCGATCCACATATAGGTGGTGCCACCTGGGGGTAAATTTAAAATTATGTTTCCGGACAATAACTTTTTAATACTTGAATGAATTCTTTCCAAGTTTGGTATACATGTACCTTACCTGAAGGTTTCACTTAGTATTGTTTTTCTTGTCGATCTGCTCATAGGTGCCGCCACCTGTAGGCCAAGTTAACATTTTCTGTTTCCCATGTCAAGGGATCTTGCTTCAAGATCTCGGTTGGGATTATTTTTTATGCCTATCTGCCTACACATGGTGCTACCTGAGGGCCAAGGTAAAATTGCATTTCCGGACAGTAATTGTTGGACCTTAATGGATTCTTTTAAATTTGGTATGTGGATACCCTCAAGTTATCTTATGGGGCCATGTTAATGATGTTTTTACGTTTTTACTTTCTTCACAAATTATGAATGTTTCCTTTACTAAAGATGCAAAAGGCATGCCTCCAATCGTATTCGATCGACTGTATCTAGTTGCATATGCATTCCTTGTGACAAGATGTTGATTGGTATTGCGTTTCAGAAAGATCTGCCTGTAGGTGGCACCATTAGGGTTCTTTCCGCTCTTTTCTGCTGCAAGCAATAGTTTTGAAACGCTTTGAAGTGTTGCTCAAAATTTGGTTTCCGGGTAATAACTTGAGAACTGCTCATCAAATTCTTCCCAAATTAGGCATGCGTATACATTGTACCTTGCCATGAGATGTTGCTTGGGAGTGCGTTATCCTTTTCTGCTCAGAAAGTGACGCCACCTGATGACAAAATCTGAGATTTGTTTTTGGCCAATAACTTGAGAACTGCATGCTCATCGGATTCTTCTCAAATTTAGCATGCATTTACATGTACCATGCCGGGAGATGTTGCATGGGATTGCCTTTCACTCACTTGCACTTACAGGTGGTGCCACCTGGTGGCAAAATCCCAAATTTGTCTCCGGGCAATACCATGACCTAAGATGTCGCTTGAGATTGCATTTCGCCCACTTGCGCCTATAGGTGGCGCCATCAGGTGTTAAAATCAAAATTTGTTTTCAGCTATTAACTTGAGAACTGCTCATCGGAATCTCCTCAAATTTAGCATGCATGATTGCGTTTCGCTCACTTTTACTTACAGGTGGTGCCACTTGGTGGCGAAATACCAGGTTTGTTTCCGGGTAATAACTTGGGAACCGCTCGTCAGATTCTTCTTAAATCTGGTATGAATATATCGTGACATATGATGTCGCTTAGGATTGCGTTTCGCCCGCTTGTGCTAACAGGTAGCACCACCTCGTGTCGAATCTAAATTTGATTTCGCTCATCAGGTTTTTCTCCAATTTGGTATGCAGGTACCATGCTATGATATGTCCCTTGAGATTGTATTTCACCTGCTTTTGCATACTGGTGGCGACACCTGGTGGAAAAAACTGAAATTTGTTTCTGGCAATGATTTGACAACTGCTCATCGGATTCTTCTCAAATTTGGTATTCATGTGTCATAAG
>JAVTVY010048040.1:0-22525 GCA_036873755.1 Hanleya hanleyi
AAAGTATGCGCATAAGCCATAGAACATTATCATGTGGAAATATTCGCACTTTACTCGAACCAGAGACAAATGAATATTGACTGTCGTATCACAGATATACTTATGCTTTACAAACCACTGAACATATATAAATATCGGTACATACCAGCCAGCTAACTGATCTGTGCCAAAACTGCTAACGGGAACACGCACCAGTCAAATGAAGCATGTTGATTTGCTATCTCCATAGACACCAAAACCAACATATGTACAAACCTAATGTTTACAGGATATATAATAGCATAATTTCCAGTATATAATATTACAATCAACCTCGGATAGCTACACAAATATTACAGCGAATAGCCAAAGTAAATATGACAATAAGTTCACCTATTCATCACGCTGGAGAATCAATCCAACACACGTTTGGTGTTACCTAGTTATAAAAATCTAGTCTTCACGCTGGAGAATCGATCATCCAAAATAACCCTAGTTACAAACAATATAACCCGGTCACATGTGGTGGCAGCGGTGGATCTCATGTCCTCATGAGACGAACCCAAATACATACACTATGAAAACATAAAAAAAAAACATTAAAAAAATTTAATATATACAGATTACAGTTCACTGAACAAGCTTACAGACTACCACTAACCAACTAACCTATTCCAATTCAGTAGGAGGCGCGAGACCTTCCTGGAGAAACTTGCCCAGCGTTTCACCTAATGTCTGCCCAAGCGTCGCTCCTAAACCCTGTATAGCTAAGGAATATTTTTCATACGTTAATTCCGATCCACTGCTTACAGACTGTGCTAAAACAGTACTACGAGCACTTCGCCTGGGAGGTTCCTGGCGTGTTCCACCCAGAATCGGTTCCCCCGGCAAGTCTGGCTCCACTTGAGACTGAATTATCACAAAATCATCCTCATCTGAGGAATCCCCAGACTCCCTAGAACCCACTGGTGTTCCGTCCTTAACGGAAGAACTCGGTAGACCAACTTTCGGTTTATCCACATCAGAGCCCTCATTTCCTGAAAAATCCATGTCACTGCACAACAACAAATCAACGCGGTTCACTACCTTAACTAGGTCCGTTCCATCCAGTGATTTCACCTTGAATGCATTACTATCGGGTGCCACGCTATCAAATACCACATATGGAACCGGATCCCAGTGATCCTGGATCTTATTCCGGCCCACAACACGCTTGCGCAACAGCACCTTAGCGCCTAGTTTCAATACATCTGGACGAACGCCTTTATCGTGTCGCTTCTTTCTCTCGTTTGCTTTACGCGAGAGTCTCGCATTTGCTATTTGGTAAGCGCGCAACATTCTCTGACGGTGACTAGCAACCCAGTCCTCAACTCCATCTGGACTATCTTCATCGACCTGTAACATGTTATCAACATGTAACCTAGGATTTCTGCCGAAAAACAGAAAGAATGGAGAATATCTCGTGGACGAATGCGGGATACAATTGTAGGCAAACGACAGCTCAGATAGATAAAGATGCCAACGCCTTTTCCGTTCCATATCTAAGGTACGGAGCAAGTCGTGCATAGTTCGATTATATCGCTCACACTGCGCATTTCCCTGCGGATGATACGGTGTCGTTTTCGACTTTTCAATGCCATACATAACACAGTTCATTAACCAACTTATTCTCAAAAGACCTTCCCTGATCAGAATGTATCCGTTTTGGAATACCAAATTTTAGAAACCATTCCTGCACAAGGATCTTAGCTACTGTTAAAGCAGTTTGATTTCTAGATGGAATAGCTAAGGTAAACTTCGAAAACACATCCGTAACTACCAGAACATTTTCCAAACCGGAAGTTGACATTTCCAGTTTAGTAAAATCAATGGCAATAGGTTCCAAGGGTTTACTACCCAGCAAGTGACACATGGGAGCCTTGACATTGGGAACAGATCCCTTAGAGATCAAGCACCGCTCGCGCGACTTACAGTACGCCTGAATATCACGAAACATGTATGGCCAATAACAACGTGCCTTAACCAACGCCAGGGTTCTCTCTATCCCTTGGTGTCCTGTAGCATCATGTAATTGCTTAAGCACCATTTCCCTTAAAGACATAGGTAACACTAATTGTTTCAAATCCTGACCATTCTCGATCACAAACCGGTACAAGACACTGTCACACATTTTTAACTGATCCCACTTAGACAGCAACTTTTTAACCGGGGACGGCAACTTCCTAATCTCACCATACTTCGGTTTTAACCCTTTTTCCAGGTATTTCAACGCAACTGAAATGTGGGGATCTTCCAGCTGAAAAGACTGCATGTCCGAACTAGAATACATGGGTAAACAAGTACTCTGAGAGCCTACGTAAACGTCTTCTCTTGACATTTCTACTACACCTGGTTCTTTAATCAACTCTGCGGGTAATGATGTTGACCTAGTTTCTTCTGCTACCAATGCAACCAAATCACTACTCGTGACATTGACCTCCGAAACTGGGTTACGACTTAAAGCGTCTGCATTTAGATTCTTTTTACCAGATCTATACTTTATCTCAAAATCGTAGTCTGCCAAATCCGCCAACCAACTCATTTCTGCTACAGTTTTCTTGGCTGACATTACGTAACTGAGAGGGTTGTTATCCGTGAATACTTCGAACCGTGAGCTATACAGGTAATCCCTGAATGTTTTGGTAATAGCCCAATACATTGCGAGAAACTCTAATTTCATGGAACTATAGTTTTTCATATTCCGCTCATTACGTCTGAGCTTCCAGCTGGCATACGCTATTACTACTGTTTTGCCCCCGTGAAATTGTGACAAAACAGCACCTAATCCGCAGAGACTAGGATCCGTTTCTACAACGAAAGGCAGAGAGAAATCTGGGTACCCTAACACTGGCGCCGACGTTAGACGTCGCTTTAGCTCGTCAACAGCGTCCTGACACTCTGCAGACCAACGTTCACACCAAGGCCTACTATCGCGACTAACTTTACTTTTCGTGGATTTCTTGGTCTTTGCCTGAACCACCGGAGAGCATATCAGTTAAGGACTCGCGATTTTTGCAAAATCTTTGACGAAACGCCTATAATATCCACACAAGCCCAAAAACGACTTAAGGGCAGTTTCATTGTCGGGTGTAGGGTAATCAATCATGGCTCTAATCTCACCAGAATCTGGAAACACCCCCGTAGAAGATACTACATGTCCCAGAAAAGGCACTTCATCTTTGAAAAAATGGCACTTAGTTGGTTTCAGTTTTAATCCATGCACCCTTAATCTGAGAAAAACGGTCTCTAGCCTTACACACATTTCCGTGAAACTGGAAGCAAAAACCAAAATGTCGTCAAGATAAATAATCACTCCTCCGTCCCAATAAAGATCACCAAAACATTTTCCCATCAGTCTTTGGAATGTCGAGGGACTATTGCAAAGCCCAAATGGTAAACGATCGAATTCATACAGAGAGCCCAATGCCCGAAATGCCGTTTTAAATCTATGTTCCTCATCCAGAGATACTTGCAGATATCCCTGGGTCAAATCAAGCGAACAAAAATATTTAGCAGAATGCAACTTATCAATACATTCTTCTATTTTTGGCAAAGGAAATGCGTCTTTTATGGTTTTATTGTTCAAGGCTCTGTAATCCACGCACACCCTTAAGGAACCACATTTCTTGCGGACTAAAACCATTTGAGATGCATAAGGGCTGTTACTTTCCCTGATGACACCATGTTTCATCCATTCCTTAATAACCTTTTGTACTTCCGGTACCATATTAGGAGGAATTCTGCGATCTGGTTGTTTCACAGGATTATTATCTGTGGTCTCAATGCTTTGTTTCACCGTGTCAGTAACCCCAAGATCATGTTCGTTCTGACTAAAAATATTCTTAAACTGTTATAACAAAAGTTTAAACCTACCACTCTCAACTTGAGACATCCCTTGACCTATGTCTAAACCAGACAGCCATTGATCATCATAAGTAGCTGTTTTGCTGGAAGTCTGAACGTCAACTAACGCCACAGTTTCACTTCCGTTCTGTAAATAATCTATCTCCAAATCCGGGAGTAACTCAGAACAACTGCACATCTTGGCAAGTTTTTGTGGCCGCGGCAAGAAATCATCAGTGTTGCTGTAATTGCGCACTTCAAATTGCACCCTACCTCTATCAACTAGACTCACTGTAGGTTTTACCATCAAACCCGGTGGGACAGAAATGTGATTGGCTGGTTCAATCAAAACCGGATATCCTTGCGGCATTGGCCTTACAGTTCCAGTTATCTGCACCGCCGCGTCTGCTGGAATAAGCAAATCCTTCCCCATAGACTTAACTAGTCCCAAAACTCCAGTTTCCTTTCTAGCCAACTCCACATTTATCTCGTTACAGAATCCTACTCTAGCCTCATAAACTAGTAACCCTTCAGCTAGCTTGTCACTACCAGCTTGCAAAGCCAACTCTTGAGTGACGTTCTTTTAAGGTCGCATCCCAGTTAGAATATAACTTTGGTTGCTTTTGTTTCAACTCTAACATCAAGTCCATTAAACCATAAGAATATTCCTCTATGGACTCTCCCTTAACCTGTTTTCTACTGAAAAATTTCTGTTGCATCTGATGTGCACTTTCTTTACTACTGAAAACTTCCAACACAACATTGATAACTTCATCAGCTGATGCTTTCTTAATATCAACTCTAAATCTAACCTCCGCTTTAGGATGTCTGTCTAAATGTTCACAAATATAATATACCTTTTCAGGCTCTGAAGCAAATTGTTTGTGCAAATAAGTTTGAATCTCTTCAGCCCATTCAAAAATATTTTCTCTACCAGTGAATTTTGAAGATTTTTTTTCGCGGGACACATAATGGACTTTGGGAACAACGGAAAATTTCTCTTCCAATTTCTTAAGGTCTTCCGTTAATTCTTCTGGAGACTTAGCCATTTTTAAACTAAGAAAAATCAGCACGATACAGCACAACAAATTCAAAAAATCACCCATGGTTGTTGTAAAATAGCCATAACAAGATATGTCAAAATATTCCTAATTGAATTCAAATGACTGGAAATGTTGTGTAAACAAGTCGTTGAGAAGTACAATATGTAAGACTGCAACTTACAAAATCTGGTCATCAATCAATTATCGGGAAAGTTGTTCTTGTATACACAAGTTTGATATTGTTGTCAAATACAATATTCAAACCTAGGACTTACCAAACTTATCACAAATCAATTAGGTCTAATATGTTATAGTCTCATCCAGCTTATACCAATAACCAATATGGCATAGAGGTTCAAATTATTCAAGCAAAAATGAGCTAGCAACCGATGTGGAATTATGATGAATTTACCAGCAATTTGATGCAGTCCAAATCAAATAAAGTTCAAATCAATTCAATCAAATAATTTCAAAAGTCCAGTATTCTGTAAATTAAGTGGTCCGGGTCTCAGATGGCGATGCACGAAAAATCCCATTGATGTAGTACCGGTATATGATTATGTACAGTTCTGTGTCAAGAGTGTTAATCAAATATACCCAGTGTGGTGTTACGTAATGTTCAACTAATCACTGTTCAGTGGACACCTAAGTAGCTTTCAAGTGTAAACCTGATATATCACGGAATGATGTAAAGTTCAATCAATTATTCGATATTCGGATGGCACATCTGGATACGGAGGAAATCACCAACTGTAAACTGCAAACTGTAATTGTAGTGTCCGTGTGTCCATATGTTTGCTCACCCACTGCTGATTGATGACGTCACGTCCTCCGCATAGAAGGCTGACCGGCAATCCAGAACTGGTGGGGAGTATTGGACCCAGCCGATGTTGCTGACCTTTTGACCTTTTGACCCTGCTCGCAGCGCCACATATGACCAAGGGAAATAGTCAAGTCAGATGTCGGACTAGATGTTTATTCAGGAAATACTCCTATAAATATAAATGTTAAATCCGATATAAATTCATTATAAATAGGAAATCCAATCCGATTACATAATCACATCAAAAGTACAATGAACAAATTATATCAACACGATTACATAATTGCACCACTTAAATCAGAATATCAAAGCAATTCGCCCATATTCATATAGCATGCCTCAGCAATTAAATTTCATTATCACTTTAAATACAGCAATTCCAAATTCAGCCAATCCAAATATAGCACTCTAATATAATCCACCGCTACATTTAAGGGCAAACCTAAGAAGATTCAAAATTACTGACCGAAATGATGGTCCTAGGCAGTGTTTGCTAAATATCTCCAAAATGGCTACAAGGATTTGGATGAAGATTTCGCATACATTGGTTGAGATTGTTTTGGTTATTCCAATGCAATTAGAAATCAAATATATTCCTATTTCACCAAGAAATCACTCTTGCAACTTACCGCATTGAACTGTAAGGATGCCAGGGTGCATTACTTGGATAGGAATTTAAAAACGCCCAATAAACTTCCTCTAAATCAATCACAAGAAGATCCCACACGGATAATTGGGAAAGGAATTAAGAATGGCTTCAAAATTGAAAATTTGCAAGCAGGAAATGAGTGACAAATGATCGGCCATGGCATCTTCTTCACTTTACTTGTCGCTTGGAATTATGGGTAGGTAATATTCGCTGTATTGTTTACAATATTACTAATGGTACAGAATAAAAATTATGATATTACCGTCCTTGACAACTGGACACAGAGCAAGATCGTCACTTATATCAAGTGAAATACTACCTGCCAAGGGAGACACAATGAAGCAAATGTTGGATTATTAACCTCTTTCCATGTGTATTTTTACGTTCTTTTCAAAAGCTCCGCCCCGCCATTTTCATCGTCACAAACTAGCTGGATCAAGCACCTTGTCTGGATAAACATGCGCCGGAAATCTAACATTCATTCGACATTCCGAAGTGTAACGAATCCTTACATGTTCCCTTAGTATGTATTAATGGATTGTCATAATATCAATTAAATCGTCTATTGATTAATAATTATCCTTTAGTGAAGGGACTATATATCTGGGTGGTTTGCCTCAGTTGTTGGGAGTTAAATGGCATTCGGGGTTTTCCGACGATTCCTGCGGAAATCAGCGAACCATGACGTCACCATGCATCATGCACTCCAACTTATTTTTGTCAATTTTTGTAAATGGATTTAGTAAATACATTCTATAGGACACTAGTCGTTTCTTACTTGCGCAATAATTCTTTTTGCATTTTTAGTATCTGATACCTGTAGTACTATTTTGCTGGGCATTTCTATTCATATACTCGATCAGATAGGAATTGCTGGCGGACGATAGTGTGGCTAAGTGTGGAATCCTCCAACACAACAACAACACATGGAGGAAAGCGACCCATCAATTGTGGGTTGTATTTGTCCAAAAACTGTTTGTATAGGCAATAATCATGCTTGTATATAGTTGGTAATATGATAGTTAAGCGCAATACTCTTCTATGAGCGTGAATAAATATGTCAGAACAGGTCAGAACTCTACGCAACGCATGTTTACCTTGTAGCAGGTCACAACTCAATGACCATGTGCTCCATTCTTATGTAAAACGGGGGGAGTATACTGTATAAACACACATGTAGATTAACCCCCCAAATATTCGTCGTGTATACTCGTGTAATATGGTTCTATGTCTGCGGTGTTCGGTAATCAAGGGTTAAATTTACCAACTGAATATTCAACTCGGCTGTAAAAGAAGTACTTGCAGAAAATGGCAGTGCAACATTTACATCCTGTGCTCATTTCCTGTTTGTAAATTTCCAATTTTGAAGCCATTCTCAATTCCTTTCCCAATTATCCGTGTAGGATCTTCTTGTGATTGATTTAGAGGAAGTTTATTGGGCGTTTTTAAATTCCTATCCAAGTAATGCACCCAGGCATCCTTACAGTTCAATGCGGTAAGTTGCAAGAGTGATTTCTTGGTGAAATAGGAATATATTTGGTTTCTAATTGCATTGGAATAACCACAACAATCTGAACCAATGTATGCAAAATCTTCATCCAAATCCTTGTAGCCATTTTCGAGATATTTAGCAAACACTGCCTAGGACTATCATGTCGGTCAGTAATTTTGAATCTTCTTAGGTTTGCCCTTAAGTCAATGAAATAAACATACCCCAATCAGCTCGGCAATTTGCCACACGGTCAACAGGTAAACTATTCAACCAACCATGACACCCATCTGCAATAACATTGTGTACATTTAAGTCAAGCGCCATATAACGCTACACGAAATTACAGTTTATACAATGCCACCGATACAAAAAGTATGCGCATAAGCCATATAACATCATCATGTGGAAATATTCGCACTTTACTCGAACCAGAGACAAATGAATATTGACTGTCGTATCACAGATATACTTATGCTTTACAAACCACTGAACATATATAAATATCGGTACATACCAATAGCTTCTAAATCCTACGCGCCCATTAACCCCACGTCTGCACAGCAAGCCAGCTAACTGATCTGTGCCAAAACTGCTAACGGGAACACGCACCAGTCAAATGAAGCATGTTGATTGGCTACATGTATCTCCATAGACACCAAAACCAACATATGTACAAACCTAATGTTTACAGGATATTATAATAGCATAATTTCCAGTATATAATATTACAATCAACCTCGGCTAGCTACACAAATATTACAGCGAATAGCCAAAGTAAATATGACAATAAGTTCACCTATTCATCACGCTGGAGAATCAATCCAACACACGTTTGGTGTTACCTAGTCATAAAAATCTAGTCTTCACGCTGGAGAATCGATCATCCAAAATAACCCTAGTTACAAACAATATAACCCGGTCACAAGAACTCTATGCGTGACTTCCAAATCGTCGACTCGATGACAAAAAACAAGGCGCGCCTACGGAAATTTTTTACGCGTTTTCAGAAATGTGGCTCGCACCAAACCTTTGCAGACCGCGTCTCATTTTTGTTTGACCGCGTTCTTCAAAAACATAGGTGCGGTGAAAGCGCGTGACGGCCCTGCCATAGTTTCGCTAACTTGAACACAGTCCATTTTCTCGCGTCACGCTCGCGTTTAATGTAAATTTTGTTCTGGACTCTGCTGTATTGGTCTGTTCTCTTTTGCCCGCGCCGAGCAAGCAAGCGTGACTATTTGACAGTATTACACTCCCAATACTTTCTCCAGGTGTCGATCTCATGTACAATCTTCAGTCTACTTTGCTACACAAAAGTGATAATTGGCGATGAGATACTTCGACAGGGTATATATTACGTACCGTATAGGAATGTATCGGTGATTGAAGAGGTGAAAGATAGTTTTATACCTCACGCCACTTGTGCTAATTTGGAATATTTTGGCAACAAATGCAAAAATATATTGATAAGAGTGATGTTGGAATAACCATCAAGTGTACAACTGCGTGGTATAACGTAAACATTTGGCTAATAAATTGGACAATTCTGCAGGTTTCTTCTATCTAAATAGTACAAACGATTATGGGCTGTTCTCATGTCCATATCAGCGCGTGGCGCAAAAACTGGAAAACTGACTCGCTGTCGTAGAACATTGAAGTATAGGATTACGGGAAAGACCTAGTGCAACCATTTTATATATACCCAAATTAATAGTTTAGTGCTGAGCAAGGTACGAAAACCGTGAACACCCTATAATCTGGAAATGTTATCCAAAATAAACAGCATTGTTTAAAGCACAGTTTGATGTTCGACTGACTTGTGGTAAATTGATTATCTGCTAAATTAATGCTTCCGGAGTCTACCAACAGTTAAATCCAGCTCTAATCCATTGTGGACACCGGAATATTGAACGCAAGAATTAGGAACCGGGAAAAATATAGTCTGATCTTGAATAATGGTAATTGGGAAACGTCTAGGTTGATATACGAGCTCGAAGACAATTTCTCCTGTTGCAGATGGTTCGTTATCGGGAACTCCCTGATGTAACACCTGTCTCATTTACACTTGGCCATGAGGTGCTTTCTTCGTGCTTTATTACAACTCACGTTGTAACTCATCATTTCAGGCTCATTCAAACCTACTAGCATAGCAATCTGTGCAAGCCATAATATTTTTTCTGAAACTTGCGTTCTTGGACGGGTTCTGGTCGTTTTCTAACCTTAAAGTGCAAATACAGTCCAGGCCAGAAATAAATTAGAGGGCATAGGGCAGTTACCCGTTAGGCTGGCAGATTTGATAGTTTTCAGCTGGTATTAGTGGGCACTGGACATTTACCCGTTAAGCTGGCAAAATTGATAGTTTTCAGCTGATGTAGCTAAAAGAAGATGTAGCAGTAATAAAAATTAAAGAGAATCGTTAAAATGTCCATTTTTGGCGACAGGTTGCACTTCAACTATTCCTTATTCAGTTTTACTTTTTTTGCCCGCAGAGTTTTCTCCTCTATTCGGTGGGAGGGTCTTCTCGTGACCTGTGGTATAAACGGCAAAAAAGAAGAAATTTTTTCTCTCTTCCAAAGAGCGAGTGAATAATTATTCATGCTTGATATACGAGTGATTTTAATTAATGTACACCTGCATCATTTAGAAGAATTTCATTTGACTTTATACCTTCCATTGCTGGATTTTTGTGAAAACGATATTGCATAAAATCACCCCACAACAACAAAAACAACAAAGTTGGCGTTTGCAATATGACACACTTTGAAACTGTTCAGTGCCCATAACCTGTGCTTATATGAAGGTCAACCAGCATAACTCCAAAGTTGACTATGTGAGCTGTAAAAGTGACATTTTACCGGACTATTTAGTTAAATAATGAATACTCTGGGGCTTCAATGTCACGATTTTGTTTGATTTAACAAAATACCCAATTGCCATTCTGGCGGGAATCTGAGGCGTACTCTTCAATGAACTCTTAAGTCAATGTGAACGTTTTGGTCAAACCTTTTTATTCCATATTGAAGATACATGTCCATAGTTGGCATGACCAAATTTGTATTTGTGACTTTTTTTATTTTTGTAGAGCCCATCAATATGCAATAAATTATTGGCATTACAACCATGTGCGATGTCACTTTCTTGCTCAAATTGTAATGATTATTTACGCTGTTAGAGGGCACTGAGTCGTTACCCATTCAGGTAGGCTGAATTGACAGTTTTCAGCTTGTGTAGCTGAAAGAAGGTAGCAGTTATAAACAAATAACACAGAATCGTTACAAATGTCCATATTTGGCGTAAGGGTGCACTTCAGCTATTCCGTATTCAGTTTTCATTGAGTTTGAGGTTTTCACCAATCGTTTCAAGTAATACATTGTATTTAAACAGATATATAACATACTGTATAGTCAAATGAAGATTGCAGAAATACAAATTGGCGGGAAGAAAACCCCAAGGGGCTTGAATTATCCCAAACGAATTTACAGAGCATTATTCATAGCGGAATATGTAGCGTTTATAAGATAATGTAGTGAAGGTGTTGGACACTTAGGGTATGAGGGTGTCAAGAAAACTCAAGAAATAAGCATAAAACCCTGTATGATTGCTTGCCCGTATAGAGATAACGATGTTACTAACATTTCATTTATTCATTTTTTAACACACAGAGTTTTCTCTCCTTGTTGTTGGCATAAAAATGAGCAAAAAGGAAGAAAATGATCGATTTCCTCTCATTCAAAGAGTGAACAAGTTTTCATGTGTGAAACAAGAGTTCTGTGAAGTCATATGACGCAGTCAGTATGTCGGCACCTCTTCCCATTTCCCTTATATGTGTTGTAATTTGAATTAAGTACACCTGTAGTATTCAGAAAAAATTGTTTCACTACGCCTTCAATTACTCGATTTCTGTGAAAACAACGTCGCATGAAATCACCTCATAACGACAAAACAGCAAAAGCTGGCGTTTCCAATGTGACACACTTTCAAACTTCAGTGCCCAGCACCTGCGCTTATACGTACGTCAACCAGCATACCTCCGAAATTGACTGTTTGAGCTGTATTCGCATAAAAGTGACATTTCACCGGACTATTCAGTTAAATAATGAATATTCTTGTTGATTTGAAAAAATACCCAATGGCCATTCTCTGATTACAAGCGTCCAGTCCGTCATTCATAATCCAGCCGTCGTCCATTAGAGAATATCCGCGTCCATAATCCAAAGACCTATTCCATTTTCCACATAACAGTGGCTTAGTCTCCAGTGTACCCTTAAACTCCAACGCGATTCCCTCGCGTGAAATCGCGGTCAAAACTCTTAAGTGACTGGGCGTGAATTCGATCTGCAGCTATCATATCACCAGTCGCGAGACTCGCGTTTTTCTTCATCCGCAATCAAAAAGTGACTTTTGTGACTACAAGAATTCACTGACGTTTCAGTTCTCTCTAGTCGCGTTGAATTGGTTACGTTATACCTGTTCTGCACTGTCGCCCATCCTCGGTAGTACAGGACCATGGTGGTCCTATTTGCATAATTGACAAATTCAAAATGGCATTCGTCATGGGTCATTTTAAACTTGAGCTTTCATTTTGTCATATTCTAACTTTGAGTATCCAGTTGTCCTCACTATGTCATGTTTTCACATTTGAGTAGTTCACGTTATATGTAATCGTCTCGAGGTAAGTTTTAGCTTAAAGGAATAGTAAACTCTGCGTAAACTCGTGCTCGACATGACAGAATTATGCCATCAGATTCCAAAAACACCCGTAGAAAAAATTAACAAAATTCTACAGCTGAGTAAACACCGATGTATCGTTCACACTTTAACACTTTATGATCTGCGACATGTTGGAATGACTGTGACGTTTGATGGGCCATACTGTTTTTATGTAGATGGCGCTGCGACAAATATCACGTTGTCATCCGGGCTCTATCCCATAAGGTAAAGCATTAAACAACCACAACGGCAACATTAGCAGCGTTTCTTCTACTGCTATCGGGTGATGTGGCCTGATATTCTTGCCACAGAAAGAAATCTTGTGAAATCATATGCAAAATGCCACATGTCAGCCTGTATATCAATTCGACATTCATATATCACGATCCTCATAATCGTCTCGGAGTCTAAAGAAAGGTCCACCGATCTCTCAAAAGCCATCGACACAATAATTTACAATTGGTCTCCATGTTATTAGCTACTCTGCCTGGGGCCCAACTACGTCACAGAAATAATGTCAGGTGATATTTAAAGGATTTTCATTGGCTAACGGCTCTCAGGCTTGTTAAAATGGCGACCTCCACGGATTCTTGTTCTGGGCAATAATTATGATGTTCAAAATGTTCTCATTCATTCGGAATTACTAGAAAAGCTGATTTGTTTTGTTTTTCGAATACTAATGATATAGTTCTGTCGATATTCGTATGCATCGCCTTAGGGTTTTCTATTCCTTTAAATATAGGGATATGCTCGAAAAATAAAATGTATATTCAAATGGTTGCTTTTCATGGAACATACGAAATGCACATGTTTCGTCTGATAATGAGTATTTGTATCACATTCCATATAAATGTGAGCCATTTCACGATATAATTAAACGTATATCCGCCCTCTTTCGGAAGTTGGCTATAAAATATGATCGGTCAACTTTTTGACATGTATGACAAGAATGAACATATGAAATTACCGTTTTGGCATTTCGGGATCATTTTCACCTCAAAAGTGCTTTCGTCAAAATCGAACTTCTTCTCAACCCTGCCTTTGAGACTCTCAGATCTAGGGGAAGACGAACCATTCAACCCTGCCTTTGAGACTCTCAGAGCTAGGGGAAGACGAACCACTCAACCCTGCCTTTGAGACTCTCAGAGCTAGAGGAAGACGAACCATTCAACCCTGCCTTTGAGACTCTCAGAGCTAGGGGAAGACGAACCATTCAACCCTGCCTTTGAAACTCTCAGAGCTAGGGGAAGACGAACCATTCAACCCTGCCTTTGCGACTCTCAGAGCTAGGGGAAGACGAACCATTCAACCCTGCCTTTGAGACTTCCAGAGCTAGGGGAAGACGAACCATTCAACCCTGCCTTTGAGACTCTCAGAGCTAGAGGAAGACGAACCATTCAACCCTGCCTTTGCGACTCTCAGAGCTAGGGGAAGACGAACCATTCAACCCTGCCTTTGCGACTCTCAGAGCTAGGGGAAGACGAACCATTTGAAAGAGTCATGAGTGATCACGGTGGGAGGGCAAGCAACCCTCTGAGAGAGGAAAGTGCATTCTGGGATGGATGTGACTACGATGTTGGGAGGAAAATGTCATCTACCGGTGACCAAGGTGAGAAATGATCGCGTGTATTATGATTATTACGGGCGATAATCTTGCCCGATATACTGCATTGAAGGCCCATACCAACATAGATTCGGGATACACTTTCATACAATGTATTTCATAATGCATATGACCAACAGAACGGGTACAACTCGGGCACTACATTTGCCAGAGCGAATCAAACGTGCCAAATTGGGCAGATAAATAGTGATTTAAAGAAACTGAGATCACCGAGAGCGATAGTTTTCAGGCATATGAAATATAGTCATGGTGTAATCATATGCAGAACGTTGTTCAATAGTGGAATATGTGATTAAACGCTCATTCATGGGTTTAAATATTTGGCGAATGTAACCCGTTTGCAGGCAGGGTCACACTATGAATGTTAGCGATTGTAACGCCGATGTCAAGAGTAACAGTCACTTTCGAGAACACTGCTTCGTCGCCTTTCGGTGAATGTTTTTATGTGAATGACCAACCAATGATACCATAAACGTAATGTAAATATATTGAATCATACGTGAGATGATAGGCTGTATGGGACCATATTTTGTGGAATGGTCGCTTTCTGAGATGAGTTCTGTGGGATGCATTCCAGAAGATTCCAGTTTCTGAGTGTGTATCACTTGCTCTATATTTCTAGTTCCATGTGAGTTAATGGTATCCCACTGTGATGTAGAAAATATCTTCTATCATGTATTTTCGAGAGAATAAGGCCTGCAAAATGACCATTTCTTATTCCAGGAACACGCGCTGTCAGAAAAAGAAAATATGGCTTGTCATTGAATAGGGTGAAACAGCGGAGAAGAAATACTGGACAACTTGGTAGGATGATAATAGCATCATGCAAATTTTGCAATGATATTTGTGGAATTGAATAACTAAGAAAACACATATTAAACACCGACACCTTCTGATTTGTACATGCTATATTCTAGATAAGAATACTAAGTTCACCGCTATGTTATTTGGTTTGGTTTGGTTTGGTATCATTTATTCACCATCCAAAATACAACTTATATAGAAAAAAGCAGAAGTTACAATATATCACAAAGTATGAGTTTCACAAATATTAGGGTGGCGGGAGAAAACCCCAAAGGGTTTGTTATATCCCAAAGTCAAGAATAAACAGAAAAGATGCGTTGATTCAATCTCTGAGATGTTAGTGTGAGGCAACGAATTACAAAGTATTATAAACAAAGCATAGTGGTAGAAAGTGAATAAAGGGTTAATATGATATTGGACTATTTGGGTTCGACGCGATAGCTTAGATATGATAGCCGCCGCCTTGCTACGGTAGGAGCCAGTTTCAATCGAAGCCTGTAATCAATTCGCGGTTTACCAAGACATAAAACTGCGATGCCATTACTTTTGCCCCTTCCGCTTCGAATACCACCTTCTTTCGCGCTATATATCGCCCATAATATTAGTTAGACACCATTTCTAATCATCACATATGCTCAGTGTGTGAGACGTTTTCTTAAACTCGCTCGCTGGGCGGATTTTGTTGGAGTGAAAAGGAGTCGTTTCTACCCCCCGGCGGAGTCTTGCTGTCCATGTTGCAGCAGACAGCTGCGTTCGTGGATATCTGGTGGAGGTTCGGATTTCGGAAGAGGGCGAGGTACGAGTCTGTGCTTTTCCTAGATTCCGGTATTTGTTGAAAACCGCTACCGGGCCTATGAGATCGTGAGTAGAAGTGGTGTCTAACTAATATTATGGGTGATATATAGCGCAAAGGAAGGTGGTATTTGAAGCGGAAGGGGGCAAAGAGTGATCGCAGTTTTATGTCTTGGTAAGCCGCGAATTGATTACAGGCTTCGCTTGAAACTGGGTCCTACCGTTGCAAGGCGGCGGCTATCATATCTAAGCTATCGCGTCCAACTCAAATAACATAGCGGTGAACTTAGACATTCAGTTCTAGCTATATTCCAGTGTGCTAGGAATCAAGCTGCCCAAAGTAATGTGCCAGTGATCCATGTAACGGTCAGGTGTAAGAAAACGACTCGTTGTAAAACGAGGTGAATGTTAACGGAGTGCAGCTTCTTATCCAGAATATACCAGTCTGTTGTAAGGCCCGACGCCGACGAAGATGAAGCATAGGTCAAAGTGATTTTGTACAGGGACGGACAGTAGTAGGGAAAATGATCCCTGAAACGTTGAAGAATCCGGGTGGAGAATGGGTCTTGGGGATCAGTTAGTGATGAGGGAGTAGATAGCTGCCATTCGCCATATTTTCAGCATATTTCTTGTACACGCACTCTAGCTGTGTTTTTCTTAACTGAAATCCAGTTGTTCCACAATTAAACATTCTTTAAAATTTCCCATATAATGCTTGAAGAGAGTTATACACTCTAGAACTTTATTCTAGTCTCTCCTTCATTTTTCGTAACTTTCTACAGGCTTACGAAAGATACTCGTGCCCAAGAAAAGCTTGACGCCAGTACATCCCTAGGTCTACCCGAAACCCCAGAAAATACAGTAGAAAGCGTACCAGTTAACCCTAGTTAAAATATCTCTGACCCCTGATTAACGCAGTGGTGTATTCTCACTACCCCCACCGCCATGCTGACAATACATACGTTTCCATGGTGGTTTTGCAAACACATTTGTCGATCGCGCACTTACCCTCACCGTTGCGCACTACTGCAGGGACATCATTTTCATTGAAAAGATTGTGCGCCTATAACGACATACCTGTATATTACAGAGAATTTACATTGTTGAAAATGCCCACATTCTTTACCCTCGATTTGGGGCTCCATATGGATAATTTTAACGGTTGTAATTAATATATGGCCGACGAAAGACCATCTAGCCGGCCATTTCTGTATTATTATTTATCGCGCGAAGGTATAAAGGAAAGTGCACGGTAATTATATTTGTAAATCACCATAGAAAAGTATGCGTTGTAGCGGTGAGGGAATGGAGACGATATGAATCTTTAACTACGCCACAGTGTCAGTGTTGGGGACAGCCGAACAGACCCTTCCTCATACAGAGGGCGTAACGCTCCTCTCTACATGGGCGTCCTGGGTCAGATCGAGTTTCTGTCAGAAATTAGCGTGATACCTCTCACAAGATGATCTGCCATTAATCTGCAGGGATATCTGCATCACCTGCTGCGTTATAACAACTGGTTCCATTCAGTTCTTGCGCTAATTTCAACTCCGAACACATGTACTGTACGTTTCTGACGACCATCGGGAAATTGTACCCACTCTTACGGGATCACGAAAATAGTAGGACACATGAAAGCTACATTAAAGCAATCCTTGAGGTGTGTATTATTCAATAGGACATAATGCAGGAACATCGGGAAACGACAACTCTCAAAACTTCAAAAGACCTCCAGCTGTCATTTTCCATTACCTGCTTCATTCGCCTCAACCTCTCCGGGACGTGGTTACATTGTATCCCAGAATGCACTTTCCTCTCTCAGAGGGTTGTTTCCCCTCCCACCGTGACCTACAGACCTCTCAACCTTAAAGCACGTGGCCATTCTTTGTTTAGATCTACCACTTTCTACTATTTTTTTCAATACAGTTACAACAATCAAGCAGGATAGAAACTTTTCCACCCTCCAATTTTCTTTTCTTGCCCTCATTAAAAGTGGCCAGAAAAGTTGAGTTTCAGCTCTGCAATACATGTACCAACCTCCCACGAGCTGAGACAGAGTAGTGCTAAAGCGTGAAGTCAAAACACACTGCTTCATGTCAGAACCAAATAAGCATGATACATGTACATTTTTTTTTTAAGTGTGCCTTTGTTTCAATGTTACTACTGTATATACCCCTACCTTTAGTTGTACATTTTTCAGATTTAATCAAATTATTGAACTTCAAAATATCACAAAATCATTTACAGGACATTTTTTTCTTTTTTTTTTCAAATGAGGCAGACTTTCTTCTTGGGATGAAAAGTTATTCGAGAGGAAATCTGAAGACTAAATTTTCACAAGCCTTTCCATTTCAATTCAAATAAGTAAGTTGTGGTAATCAGAGTATCAAAATTATAATGCAATTCTAATTCCTCAAATGAACAGGTAACAGAAAATATATACCCTACCCGGCCTATTTCACCTAATTTTACGAACAGTTTTACATTTTTATGTCAACTGAGGCTAAATACTGAGACATGGATATATTATTTATCCCAAGAACTGAAAAGATAGCTAGTGAAATTTGTAGAATGCTAGCAGAATTTCTCTCTGCAGATGTCTGAAGTTTAGTTTTGCTGTCTGAATAATTAGAAGAAATTTGAGGAGTTTTATTCAGTGGAATTAAATTGAGCAAATACTGATGAGGTATTCAAAATTGAATCACCACCGTATCGTATCCTTCGTAAATTCCTCCTTTACATAGGAGCACCTCCTTACGGAGTACATATTTATTATTATACAATCAATTGGAACCACTCAACAATTTTTTTTTATAGCTACAATTTTGGACAAACTACCATCCTGCAAGTGCTGTGATAGTCTAACCATGTGAGCTTCCTAGTGGTGTATGCGATGTACTACTGTGAGTCAATTTATATAGCGGTCACTGAAAGACACCCAGGTACATTATTGACACCAAGTGCCTCCGCTGGCGAAGGTCTAGCGTCCACTTGGTCTTTATAGGTTCCATTATCCATACATAGTGACAAGATTTTGGATAGTTTATGAATTAAATTCAACTACCGGTACCCAAAATTTTGGAAGGTTTTGAAGCAAATATTAATCAGCTGTATCAGTTGAATTCAACCTTCCCCGATATATTTTATATAGAACTGTTTGGGAGCAATATATCAGATATTCCTACGAAGTAGGCTACCATCTGCAAATTGTCCGGTAGTCAGTCAGCGAGTCCATCCGAGATCTTTCGTCCGCAAAATAAGGAGAACCGTTGACATTAGAATCTTGATTTTTTGCATAAAGGTGCATTAGGGGGCTGTTACCAGCAAGTTCTGAGCTGACCTACTTTTGATGAAAATTTCTGGTGATTTTTGATGAAAATCACTGGTGATTCTGACTTGGGCCATGCCCATCTTAATATAGGCAGGAATTCAACTTGGGGCGGGGGGATTTCCAGGAGCTCAGTGTGCGTCGGAGTCCTAATGCCTACCCTACTTCGTAGGTCCTGTGACGTTAGTCACACTGTCATGTGTAATGAAGTTACTCCATTTAAACGCTGTAGTATAGGGGCCTGTGAACAAGGACATTTGCGACCTGTGCAGGTATATCCCGGGGTTAGGGAGCAGAAGATACATGTCGCCATGTTAAAACTGGGCTAGCCTGGACGGTGGCTGAATGGTCAATAGTGGGACCCGACTGCACAAGCAAAGTCCCTCATCCACATCTGCCATTCAAGAAGGACGAAAAACCTGTCCTCCCACTGAAAACAATACAACATGCAGCTGATTCTTTGTCAGTTATATTTCATGAGCCCATATATTTCAAAATTCATTCTGATTCTAGATCAGGATGGAGCCTGCATGGTGGGTGAAAATGTAGCTCCTATTCATCCGGCCATCATGGAAAAACTGACATTTGTTGCATCTTCATAAGCGTGCTTATCGGTAATCCTGGAAGTGCGAGAACTGTTTGGGAGCAATATATTATCAGATATGTAATGGTGACTAATTGAGTAAAATTATAAGTTTTCAGTTAGTCTTATCAAATTTTGTGGCATTGAAAAATCTAAAGCAGGTGCGTGGGAATAAGGAGCAATGAAACAAATTAAGGGTAGGCCTACTGAGCCTTAATTCCTGCACATGTTCAATTTTACACACCCTCTACAATTTGTCTCTATATATTTCTTGAAAGCGCAGTCCAAATATGTTTATATGCGCTCACTGTAAATCTGTAGGTTGCAAAGATATTCAAATTTAAAAAAAATTAATTTAAAAAAATGAGCCTTCTTTTTCTTTTTTAAATAGCTATTTTCAAACAAGTATTCAACTTGACGTAACTTACATTGATCTCTTTTACTGTGGAAGACAACCTCAACAGGAAATCTGTGTCTCAGTTTTGTCAGTTTTGGTCTAGTTCTTATTCTATTGACATTTAATTCAACTTCAAAGTTGAAAACTGTGACTTGCTCGATTTTGTAATGAAATACATGTATTCCATTAAATGTCAATAGAATGAGAACTAGACCAAAATTGATTAAACTGAGACTCTGACACAGATTTCCTGTTGGTGTTGTCTTCTACAGGGAATGATGAAGTACATGTAAGTTACGATAGGTTAAATACTTTTTTAAATATACATGTAGCATAAAAGGTGGTTCATACCTCAAAACTTTGTCCGGTGGCCAACTCTAATATTTTTGTTGTGGGTAGCTGGGGTGTTGATCAGTAGTAAAAGGTAAAAACAAATGATGATCTTCGATCTAGATTTTTCTGTATATACCCGCGAATATCACCACGATGTCATCCGTTTTTTTGCAAAAATCAAGAAAAATCTGTTTTCTGCGCGACAAGGCAATGAAGTCAAAGCATACGGATATACATCCACAGGTATGGTTTATTTATATAGAGAAACTTCAGTGGATCTTAAAAATGCCTGAAAGTTGAATATAAATACAAAAAATTTATATGAATTATACATTTCATCGAACTGTATGACGTTGGAAATTATATTTTCAGACTATGAAACCACCTCCAAGATAGAAAATCATCCGGTGACCCATACTGATATTTTAAACACTGCTTCCCCGCCGTGTGACCTTTTTATTAATCGAATAAAAAGTGGGGGTCTTCGATCTACGTTTTTATATAAAATGCTTTGAGTGTCCCTATCCCCATAGTTTTCTAATATTTGCGACGTAATTACCTCCCCTGATAACGTGACAACGTCTCTTATCAGAAAAGGATATATAGGACGTTGGGAGAGTTATTACTGGGGAAATAACCCCGGGTGATGACGTCACCAACGTTGTTTGAGGTATGAACCACCTTAAGAAATTCAATCTAAATTTTAAAGTATTTTTTAATCCAAATATCGTCACAACCTTTATGTTTATAGTGAACAAATTTATGTATTTGTAATTATTAAGACATGAACTTTTAAGAAATTTATACATAACCATAGCTATGAGGCATTTTTGGGGGCTGTATGTATAAAGACCAGTTCTAGAGTGGTGTATAAAAATGTGTGCAGGAGGACTTGATACCCTTAACAGAACCTAACGTTGTCTAAAAGAAAGAGTATGCCAGAATCGGGTTGGCTACCTGACATGTCAAGGCCACTGTTTCCATTTTCAACCAATAGTCAGAAATGATGTGCTTGGATGATGTTCTTCTTGATCTACTGACCCAGTCAGCCATATGGCAGATAATATAGTGTTACATTTGTGTGACCTAATAACATACATGTGTTAGTGACATACTTAAACCCAGAACATTGGAACAGTCATTCACTCATAACCTACACACATGTTTATGGCAATATTGTGACATCATTTTGTGTGACAATATTCAGCAAATAACAATATTGTGATTTATTTAATGAATAATAATTTTAATAATCAATATGGGGCCATTGAAATCATGTTCTACTCTAGTACAATGTTGTACATGTATAATAAACTTATAAAAAAATTGAATTTATTATTTTTATTTGTCATTTTTAGTTCACTCTTTAGGCCTACTTGAAAAAAGGATTGTTTATCAACAACACGTGCATCACATAAAACACCTGAGTGTACAAAATTGTAATACCAAAAAAATAAATATATATATTATTTGCTGAAAATCTGGCGACGTGTATCAGATGTTTTCATTTTCTTCCAGGTCCACTCGGTTGTTTCCACTTCGACGAAACCAAGAGTTCATGGAAGGAGCAGAAAGTTCTGACAGCGAGAGCGGCAATTCGCGCTTCAACAGCATGCAGCTTGACGGTTAGCAAATAACAATAGAAATACCATCAATAGTAGTATACAAAGCGTATTTAACGTCCAATTGACCTCAGAAATTTGCATATGACCTCTGTGACGTCACGCGACAGCCAATCAGAAGCGAGTATTGTGTCACATGGGGTCATGTGTGGTGGTGGTGGGTGGGTGGTGGGTTTAAGATGGCGGCTGTGGTGGTGGTGGGTGGGTGGTGGGTTTAAGATGGCGGCTGTGGTGGTGGTGGTGGGTGGTGGATTTAAGATGGCGGCTGTGGTGGTGGTGGGTGGGTGGTGGGTTTAAGATGGCGGCTGTGGTGGTGGTGGGTGGGTGGTGGGTTTAAGATGGCGGCTGTGGTGGTGGTGGGTGGGGGGTGGGTTTAAGATGGCGGCTGTGGTGGTGGTGGGTGGGTGGTGGGTTTAAGATGGCGGCTGTGGTGGTGGTGGTGGGTGGTGGGTTTAAGATGGCGGCTG
>JAVTVY010048041.1:0-22225 GCA_036873755.1 Hanleya hanleyi
AGCTGGTTCTATTTGTGGTTTTAATTTATCCAGGTGTTTGTACTTTCTGATACAAAGGTGATTTTTCAGAATGAAGTCCATGTTGTTAATTTTCTGAGGGGTATCAAAGATGGGGGAAAATTTTTCCCTCATTTCAGGGGAAAATAGTGGCTTTTTGCCTAGAGATTATAACAGTGAGGTGGAAAACAATTCCATTATCATCAAAGAGATAATGAATATCCGTATATTCTATCAAGTTTGTCATTATTACAATATTTAACAGGTAGTTTTTACCCCTCCGCCAACTTTGGCCTTGAGGTATTGTCGTCCTCATGAACGGCTGTCCGTCCGTCCGTACGCCCGTCCGTCCGTTACCGCGATATCTGCAGAACCATTTCATGCATGGCAACCAAACTTGTTACATCTATTTATCTTCACGTAAATCAGAAGCCTATCGAAAATGAGTCATCTCGGACAATATTTTGCAGAGTTATGCCCCTTTTACAAATAAAAATCCATTTATGATTTGTTATTGTGATAATTTCAGAACCGTTCCATATACAACATCCTAACGTGATACAGTTGTTTCTGTTGACCTGAACTAGATGCCTATCGAAAATGAGTCGTGTCAGAAAGTATTTTGCAGAGTTATGCCCCTTGTCTAATAAAATCCACTAATTCCTATGTTAAGTTTGCATATAATTTCTATATCATGTTTGTATACTATCACATTTATTTATTGATTGGATGACTGATTTATTGATTTAGAACAACAATTGACCACATATTCTATACAAACATTCCAAACGTGCAGTGTGATGTTTCAGAGACCTATTACTCCTTTCATAAGGCTGTCTGGGTCGCATTAACGTCAATATCTCCCACAAAGGGTGCGTAAACAGTTCGTTCATTGAAGTTATTGATCTTTTTCCATTAAAGTTCCATTAACAGTTATTCATCCCTCCCAAAAAATGGGCTGCTAACCATTCCCCCACCTGATTGATCTTATTCTACTAATATGATTGCACTCATCTACTAACAAGTTTTTTTATCAGTAATTATAATAAACAAAATTTATTCACAACATGATTTGTAGTTTTACTTTTTTGTTTTGCTAACAACATAACCTAACAACACTTTTTAGTTGCCACACGTCATTTTATATTCCCACCGCTTAAATGTTTCCCCAAATTTGGCTCTCTTCTAATGATTTCCATTTCAGCAATTTTAGTTGTGTTCACCAAGATATGACAAATGTATATCTATAGTGTATGTATTTATTCCAGAAACAAATTAATTTAAGGGGAGGAAAACTTTTTTTTTTTTTAAAGAAAGTACACTTACAATACCAGGGGTAAATATTTCTTCCCACAAGCCGATCAATTGGTAGAGACACCCTTACATTATAATAGCTGAGGTTCAGAGCCGAGGGGTAGCGCAGCTTCATGTTCTATTATGTAGACCTCAACTTGGTGTTACGTGCGCGACACTCAAAAAATAGAAAATGTGTAAAAGTTTTCCTCACTGACTAAGTTTTAACGATATTTAGGCAAACCTGGTTTCCTCTAACCTTGGATTGAGGTTAACATAATTATTAAGTTTCCCCCAAAATAAGGCATGGTAAGTTATATAATAGCCATGTTGAATATCTGTCATGCATGTAACGCACCAATTATTAGGATGACGTTACATGTTGAATTTTTGCCTACAGATACTACTGAAAAGTGAATCTTTCTCATAATGAAAAGTGATTGGCATATATTCATAGTGCACCATTTCCAAAATGGTATTCTCTTGAAATATGGGTAGAAGCTTTTCTTGTTACGTGCATGACACCTGAAAGATTGAGCATGTACGAAAGTTTACCCTTGTGCCCCAGTTGCCAGTTTGTATTGGTGAAAGTTGTATCGTCCTAACTTTAGGTTTACACACACATGTAACCATTTAATTTCATATTGAGGTGGTGTAAGTTAATCTGATAGACATTTTGCATATGTGTCAGGTACGTAACATGCATGTTACATGTACGTGTGTGACGTATATGTAAGGTAATATTCTCTGTGTTTTTTCTCAGATATGACGGTAAAGGGGAATATGATCTTTTTTATCATAAAAAGGACACATGCACACATGCAAGGACACAAATGTGCACTCTAGTAAGATATTTTCATAGTTTCTCATAAGAAAAATAATATTTTTTCTTCATCATGGAAGTAAACTGTTATATCATTTTCTTCATGGATTCTGGTCACCATGTTTATATATCAACAAGAGGTCACTGACTGTCAATGAAAAGTCTTACATCTCGTGTTCAAGTCTTACATCCAGTGTTCGATAGGCCAAGATATTGTCTTGTATTAGCTAATTCAGTGATCATGTGAAGGGAGCAGTGACCAATATACATGTAATGAATTACCTAATACATACGCGGAGTTCTGGCAACATGTATTGTATTACAATGTATTTCAAGTGGCACAAGGAAAGTTAATCCAATGAGGACAAAACTGGTACATAGACATTTAGGTCCACATCTTCCACTAACATGACCAAATGCATGCACTGCAACAACAAGATATGTTATAATTTGTACAGAAACTTAAATTTGCCATGCATGTTTTGTATGTCTTATTAAAATTTTATTGTGCTTTAAATTATTGTTAATTTCTTCAAAAACGCTTGGTATTTGACCCTTCTGAGGAATTACTTTCTATCTGTTTTAACAAAATTTCCGGGTGCTGACTTCAACCATCAGACTTAGGGATCGTATCCATCCAACGTTCGTTTGCTAGACGTTTTAAACGATGAAAAAAAACGTCCATGCAAACGATGGGTGTATGAGTTGATCGTTTTTTAAAAAACGTCTGCCAGATAAAGACGATCGCCGGAAATCTCCGGCAACCTACGGTAAGGGTGCCGGTCGTCTTTTCACACCTCGAACAAAGGTGCAGACGTTTTCTAGCAAACGATTGAAAGTCTCCTGGCAAACGATCGGCTCGAAAGTAGTCCCGCTTTACAGACGCAAAAACAACAACAACGACCGTGTCGCTTGAGGCCGTGAAAAACGGATTATGAGAACGGAACACAAATTAATGTTGTTTTCTTTTCCAGATTTTTGCTATACGTGTGCTGCTTGACTATATCTTAGAATCGGTTACGGTGTAATTCGTTAATAAACAAAATATTATGGAACCATGATATCGTTTTATGAACGTGCGATTCGAATCTTATGTATTTTGCAGAATACGGACTTTGCGCATTTTGGAATGTGCTTTCAAAAAAGTCAGTCCTAGATTACCATTTGATTTGATTTGATTTTTATTTCACCATGCATAACAATAATGTTTAGTAAACAAAATATAATAGTGGCGGGATGAAAACCCCGAGGGGTTTGTTTTATCCCAAAATAATTATTATATTTACAAAGATGATAATATGCGGTAAACTCTATCATAGTGAGACAAAAACACAAATTTAAATTTTTTACACAGTGAAACTGACCTTACTGACATATGCGTTCGTGTGCAAACACGGATTAACAAGTGAAGAAATTAAAACAATAGCACAGTTCATTTCCCGCCTAATCACCCACGCCAGCACTCAATCACAATAGATCTCCTCTTCTTTACTTAGCTAGCTACTGTAAAGATCGTGTGTAAAGCTCCAGCGTATTACGGAAGGATTTTACGTTTACAACGAGTGATAACATCATCTACAAGTCTACAAAGCAACGAAAAGATCAAGTTGGGAAGTATTCTTGTGTATATCTGTCGATAAAATAATGGCCTCTATGTTCTGTTCCGTCTGTGGGAAGTCTAAATCAACGACCGACTTACATTCTGTTTGTCTTGCGTGTCGAGGCAATATTGCTTGTGATTGTACCCATAGATGTCAGGAGTGTCAACAATGGCCCGATGATTTATTTCAAGATTTAATGACCGGGTCTCGTGCGGGTTCCCTTCCCCCTGGTTTAATGTCGGAGACTAATATCATGACTCCGCCCTCCCATTTTATTGAAAATGGGACGGCGAAGAAGCCTGCATCGATTGGCAGTCCTTGGATGGGCCCTTTACGTTCTTTATTAGATAAAGGTATTGCGCCAAGCACTAGTACTTTTGTTTCTGATCTGTCCACAGGTAAAAGGAAGAAACAGGTAAAAGTAATGGGGTCCGTCCTAGATGAAGGTACGGGAGAGTCAGCCGAGGTCACAGTGGAACTAGATCTTCCCGAAAGTGTGTCCCCCATGGAAAGGAGATCTCACACAATCGAGACGAACGAGATGAGGACCACTTTGACTCCGGGCATAAACACTGGTGACGTTGTAAGTACGCCCGTATGTGCTGTTGGGAATGATATCACTGGGGGGACTCCCGCTGGGAATACCCCGATATCTAATAATTCCCAGGTGTCGTTTGTTGGTCGTCAACCAATTTCGACACTCCCTGTTGCTCCAGGGGCAGCCTTAGGCATGGTAAGTGGTGCTGTAAATAACTATGGTGTAATACCAGGTATAGTTAATTTCAGCACAGCAGACAATACCTCTGGTGGATATAGAGACAATGTATCCATGGTCTTACCAGGAGTAAACTCCACGACCTTACGTAATACCCCAGTCACGGGAGTTATCACGCAAGGCCGGGTAGGATTAAATCCCTTGCAATTGAACACCTCTGGGTTGACAAACGCAGGGGATCGAGGTCATTGTTCTGCAGGAACAATGCCAGTTTCACACTTAATACCTCAGAGTGTTAATAGAAACAATACGGCATTGTTCCAGTCACAACAGGGTATGACTGAGAATGGTTCTGGGTCGGGTGTCATAAACCCATATAGGGCTCATTATCAACTTCCTGTCAGCCAATTCCGGTCGCCTGCGGGTTCCGGTATGGTTAACTCCGGGATTCCGGTTAGGACTTTTCGTCCTTCCGGTCCCACTATAAGGAGGCCTGTTGTGACAAACCCCGGTGGGTTGAGACTTCCGGTTCGTCCGGAAATGCAGTGGGCTAGGCCTATTGCATCCCCTTATAGGCGGGTCTCTAATAGTCCACAAATCAATACGGGAGTTCCGGTTATTGATGGTTCTCTGTCTGCTGTTATTCTGCAAAGAATGGAACAACAGGCAGCTGAACTAGATCAGTTCCGGCGACTCTTGACTTCCGCTTCCGGTACTGTTCAGGTTCCATCCCCGGTTCCGACACAGCTTCCGGTAGTATCGTCTGATCCGATTGATTTGTCTACTGACCCATCGATGAGACGTCAGGGGGTCGCGCAACGTCAATCCATTGAGGATAATGACAGTGATCATGATCCGGAGAGACGTTCATATTCAGAGGTACTAGAAGCTCTGTACGAGTTGTACCCTAATATGTCACGACCCCCACCGCCGACATCCTCTCGCCTACATACTATGGCAGAGGCTCCGTCGACAACTACCATGCAGACGTCACTTCCTGCGTCAGATGCCATTCATGGTTTATGTTCCGTTCTTGATACGGTTTTAGCCCAGCCTAAAACAATGCAGGAACGTATTACAAGAACGGGAAAACGTGCACTCTTTAGACCGGCTTCCGCTTCGGCACCACTTCCGGTGGAGAAGCCCACGTCTAGAGCGTACGGAATTCATGATTCGGCATATGACTTTAAGGCCGCGGAACCGGAACCTGATCTTGCCGACATATGTAAAGGCAACAAGGTCCCTTCCAAGGTCTTGATCCCGCTAACTGATAAGCAGTCTTCTACTATGGAAGAAGCTGCGCGGCAGGGGGTAGCCATAGCCTCTCACATGGACTGGTTTCTAACGGCCATATCCACTGTGTTGAGCAGGTTGTCGCGTTCGCAGTTAGCAGCCAGTAGATAATGAGCCCTATATGGGTTTATGACACCCGACCCAGAAGCAGACCGAGATACTCTACCATCTGTGCTGGCAGAACGATATCATACTTCGTGCCAGACACATACCAGGACATCTGAATGTACTAGCCGACGCACTGTCGAGAAAACATCAGATTATACCGACGGAGTGGCAGCTTCACACAGACATTCTGCGCCAAATCGCTCAGATTTGGGAACAACCGCTGATAGATCTGTTCGCTACTCACCTGAATCATCAACTCCCTCTGTATATGTCCCCTGTACTGGATCCTCTAGCAGTGGGAGTCGATGCTCTATCGCAGGATTGGACGGGTCTAATAGCGTATGCTTACCCGCCCCCTTCAATCCTGCCTCTAGTTCTACAAAAGATACGCGCGCATCCATGCGTGGTTTATCTAATTGTCCCTTGGTGGCCAGCTCGTCCGTGGTTTCCCGACCTTCTGGAATTACTGGTAGACGTCCCAAGACGACTACCTCTTTGGGAAAAACTACTTCGTCAACCGAAGTCAGCAATTTTCCACCACAAACCTCAGGCATTCCATCTGCACGCTTGCAAGTGCTCAAGGATCAGCTCACTGAGGTTGGGTTTTCTAGGGAAGCTTCGAGAAGAATGGTCGCTTCCACTCGATCCTCCACATCAGCTTGTTATCAAGGGAAGTGGAGGGTCTTCCATGAGTGGTGTACTGGAAGAAACATTGATGCCCGTTCTGCCTCTGTTCAGCAGATAGCAGATTTCTTGTTACACCTGTTTCAAGACAAGGGTCTTGCTCCATCTACGGTGGATGGTTACAGATCTGCATTATCTAGGATTATTAACCTGTCTACTGGCGTTAATCCTGCCTCTGATCCTAATCTAACAGCTCTGGTTAGATCGTTTAGGATTGACAGGCTTGTCTCTGTACCAAAACTTCCTAAATGGGATTTAGCATTAGTTCTACGGAGTTTATCAGAACCTCCGTTCGAACCCATAACTACAGCCGATCTGAAATTCCTATCCTACAAAACAGTTTTTTGTTAGCCTTGGCTTCAGCGGCTCGCGTGTCAGAACTACACGCTTTGGATGCTAGGGAAATTAGGCATGATTCTCGATGGACTTATGTGGTACTTACTACCATTCCTGAATTTGTAGCCAAGAACCAATCTCTGTACGACACTTCTTGTAGAGAATTTAGGGTTCCAGCTTTAGCTGATTTCCTTTCCTCAGGGTTAGAATCGGACAACCTTATGTGTCCGGTTCGTGCCCTTACTGTATATATTAGTCGCACTAAAGTACTACGTGCTGGGCGAAGGCGATTATTTATACCATTTTTGTCCCCGGAGCCAACAAGAGATATCTAAAAACACTATCTCTTCTTGGCTCTCCAAAACTATTAGGTTAGCCTACGATGGAGTGTCATCGATGCAGGCTGCGTTGTGTGATGTCTCTGCACATGAGATCAGGGCGCTTGGGGCGTCCTGGCCTTTGTGGACCAACAGGTCGGTAACTGATATTATGAGGGCTTGTTTTGGAGATCTCACACAACCTTCGCATCATACTACTTGAGAGACATGACACTTATCAAGGACGACCTATTTTCCTTGGGACCACTGGTGACAGCGCAGCAGATCACCGGGGTCGGGTCAGCACACAGACACTAGAGGCCTGTGTGTTTTTATCGGTTTTTAATGGTAAGAACACGTTTCCTCATAAAAAACTTTCTTTTAAAAAAGGGGGGGGCACGTGTATATAACTTCCATTATGTCAGCGCCGATGAGCCTGGGAGGTCTGGGCTTACTATAGGGACAGTGTCTACGATACCGTTATATGACCCTGTCGCTATTGAGTCTTTATGGAAGCCTATTCTTATTTAAGTTTTATGGCCAGCATGAAGTCTCTTGCTGACTTCCGTCTAATCCTCACGCCATTAGTCGCTGTCACTTGGACTTCCCTCCGTCCTGCTTTGGGATTCTCGCATATGTCAGTAAGGTCAGTTTCACTGTGTAAAAAATATAATAAATTTACATGTAATTTTTACATTTTTAAACTGAAACTTACCTTACTGACAGAGTGATGGTCCCACCCGACCTCCCCGCTTGGGATCTTTACATTTACGCGTAAGAAGTGGAGATCTATTGTGATTGAGTGCTGGCGTGGGTGATTAGGCGGGAAATGAACTGTGCTATTGTTTTAATTTCTTCACTTGTTAATCCGTGTTTGCACACGAACGCATATGTCAGTAAGGTAAGTTTCAGTTTAAAAATGTAAAAATTACATGTAAATTTATTATTTTCCAACTTCCACAGACGGCAAACAGAATAGATGTCTAATTATGTTCCAGTAATAAATACGATTATATCCTCGATTTGAATAATGAGAGCGAAACATGAGATTTTAACTGAGAGGGTAAATTGTTCCATATTTTAGGACCCTTTATTTTAGTACTATAAGAAGATAAGTCAGAGTAGTAAAAATCGCGATATAAATTTAATTTAGCCTGTCTAGTTGGGTACACGCTTAAAACTAAAGTGTTGAAATGTACTCGTAAAGTGTTGAAATAACCCTTTAAGTGTGTCCACAGGGACAACACTTAAAGAGCAGTCCCTGTGGACACACTTAAAGGGTTATTTCAACACTTTACGAGTAAGTTTCAACACTTTAGTTTTAAGCGTGTACCTGTGGACAACAGATAATTTTGAAAAATATGATCTGAAAGTGTTTGGAATTAGGTCTGTATGATTGAAAAATTTGTCAACAAAAATTAACACCTGGTAGTCGTTTATTTGTTTTATGGACAATATTTGTAATTTTTGGAATGAGATGATCATAGTTTTACTTTAACAATTATTATCACGTTTGATTACAGATAAATGTCGAGTGAAACATTAGAATCTAATGCGTATATTTTTTCTCTTTCAGGACGATGCGTAAACGCAGAAATTTACAAGACATTCACCATAGATAACGGTTTTGTAATGGTGTAACTCATAATTTTGTTTTTGTTTAATTTGCGCTTTTGAAGCGCGCCTTGTTTGGTAAGCTTTTAAAGTTACATCTGCAAATATCTATACGTGATGAGTACTCTATTCATCTGAAGTTTGTAATTTTGATAGAAGTCGGATACCCGTGGTTGTACATTTACAACTTTTAGAGCAACGCCGCATGGCATTTTCATACAGAGAGATACTTATTTTGTCACCTGGTATCGTCGATTCAGTTATGAGAGATCGTGTATGTAATTAACAAGAAACACTGCGATAGTCTTGTTTCGCCGTTGGGCTTCGAGTGGGTAATCAAAATAACCATTGTTTATTACTGCTTAATTGTGGTTGTGGTGAGAAACAAATAAGCTGGATGTGAAAGACGATGTTTATAGTACTAAAGATGCGATCATATATGTCCAACCTTCCAGAAATGCACTTAAATATATTTTTCATGGAACAAAACTGCATGGCTTATTTAGAGCCCGGAGTGATCAATTGAAACTGTCCCGGAAATGTGCAACTGTGAATAAACAAAAAGTATAAAATCAAAGACACTTGTTGCCTTTTATTTAATAATGTCTTTGAAATGAACAATCCCTTCAGCGATACTTCCCGTGAACGTCCATTTATTTGAATTATGGTAGTAATAAAGCAAATGCCCGTGGATGCCGCCTCCGGAAGTAACTCTTGCGTCCTTCGTGGCTCGAAAGTCAAGCTGTGTATAGACCAATAGAACAGACAAAAAAGCTGATCACTTTACTATTATTATGCGCTGGAAAAGATATTAAAAAAACAAAGAAATGTACCGCGAAATTCAAATAAAACATTGAGTTGATGGGCCGCGAAATCCGAATGGGAAGCGGCCCTTAAACTACAATTTCAATCAAAATTAAAGTGTAATTTATTTCCCCTGTGTTAAACCCGTTTTCACATTCGCTGATAGCGCTATATTTTGTTACACATGTGCGCAGTTGAGAGCTAAGGCACGGCCTGTTCACCCAGTGTGTATTTATGCGCAGCTTAACACATGCGATCGTCTTTTGTCAGCCGACAATCGTTTTCTTCCAAACGACGACGTTTTCTTCCGAACGACAGCGGCACCTTCGGCAGTCTCCGGTGATGGTTTTTTTGATCGTTTGCTACACAAAAAAACGATGGTGCAAACGATGGGTGTAGTAGCTGAGCGTTTTTTTCCATCGTTTAAAACGTCTCAACAGCAAACGATGGTTGGATACGGTCCCTTACTTGTACCGCACTTTCACAGTGTCACGCACGTAACGTGAAACTGTCACGCACGTAACAGCACTATTTCTGTAAGCCCATCTAATTCCTCAATAGACACAGTCAAGCTATGTTTTGCATGGTGTAATCAAATGTCCATACCAGGATATTTGAGCAAAACAGAGGAGGTTTGATCACAGGATTCACAGGCTTTTTCAAATGAGTTGACTACCCCTACAAATTTTTCATTTCATGAGTCGCACACGTAACACTGAGTTTAATGTTGTTCATTTCTTGTGACCGTATACATTGTTAGACTAAAACTCTCTTTTATCACTAGCAAAGGTAACACTTAGGGTAGAAGGAAAACTGAACATTTGGCTGCCTGAAATGTCTTGAAAATTAGCCATTGAATGTCACACATGTAACGCCGGAATGATCGCCCCAAAAGGAACTTGAGGAAAAGACCATACCAACAAACACAAGCCATTGACATGTAACAGGGATGTCATTAGAAGGCAGTACTGGCATCCCTTTTTGGCCTCCTACTATGAGAAATACTGCCCAAAACAGTCGCCTACTTTTCATGCAATTTCTGTACTTCAAACACTACTTGTCACTTCTTGTGGCTGCCCACTTCCATGCCTTCCACCTGCTACTTCAAAAATGAGTGACATCCCTGTATAGTGTTTCTAGGTGAAACAAGTACATGTGTAAAAGAACAAAGGCGGTGGGTTCTTACATGGTCCACATACGTGCAAGCCCCAACTATCAAATACAACCCATTCACTTATAAATTTTCTAGGTCAAACAAGTGCATAAACAACATTCTTGACTGATAAAATTTGTCCGTCACAAAGGAAAATTGGACCCAAACAACTGACTGTCATGTATGCTTCGCAGGGTAAAATATGAGACGTAAAATGAACTTACTTATCTGATGTATAAAAATTAATATTCAAAAGACACAAAATGGATGAGAAAGCAAACTGGCGTATCTGACATGTCTATAATTTCAAGACTAGGTTAATCTTCGGAAACAGATTTCGACCTGTAGAACCAAGGGTGACTACTCTATCTGGCTTTTCTCCCCGAATGGAAAATGGAGGCGAAATACCAAACTGGCGTACCTGACATGACTCAAAATTTAAGATTTAATCTTGGAAAATAATATTTTAATCTACCCAAGGGGGACAACTCAATATGGCTGAATTGTCTGTCGCGAAGGAAAATTGCAGTGAAATAGCAAACTGACATATCTGACATGACTAAAACTTGAAGAGTGAATCTTGAGGAAATGATATATTTTTCTATCCAAGGGGAACGACTCTGTATGGCTTTGTCTGTCGCAAAGGAAAATTGGAGCCGAATACTAAACTGGCGTATCTGACATGAGTCAAAATTGAAGACTGAATCTTCGGGAAATATTTTATCTACCCAAGGGTGACTACTCCATATGGCTTGTCGGTCGCAAATGAAAATGGAACCAAACTGGCGTATCTGACATGACTATAATTTCAACACTCAGTGAATCATCAGAAACCTGTGGACCCAAGGGGGACTACTCAATATGGGTTTACTCGCAAGGGAAAAACGCGATGTGAAGTATCAAAGTGCCATATGTGACATGACTAAAATTTAAAGTGTTCCTCTTCGGAAATGACGCTATATCTACCAAAGGGGAACTACTCAATATGGTTGTCCGTCTCAAAGAAAATGGGGATGAAATACCAAACTGGCGTATCTGACATGGCTAAAAATTTCAAAGTAGAGAATAATTTACAGAGGACATCTACACGTACATAAGGGGGACAACTCACTGTCATGTATGCTTCGCAGGGTGAAATAGAAGACGTAAAATGAACTTACTTCTCTGATGTATAAAAATTAATATTCAAAAGACACAAAATGGATGAGAAAGCAAACTGGCGTATCTGACATGTCTATAATTTCAAGACTAGGTTAATCTTCAGAAACAGGTTGCGACCTGTAGAACCAAGGGAGACTACTCAATCTGGCTTTTCTCCCCAAATGGAAAATGGAGGCGAAATACCAAACTGGCGTACCTGACATGACTCAAAATTTACGATTTAATCTTGGAAAATAATATTTTAATCTACCCAAGGGGGACAACTCAATATGGCTGAATTGTCTGTCGCGAAGGAAAATTGCAGTGAAATTCCAAACTGACATATCTGACATGACTAAAACTTGAAGAGTGAATCTTGAGGAAATGATATATTTTTCTATCCAAGGGGAACGACTCTGTATGGCTTTGTCTGTCGCAAAGAAAAATTGGAGCCGAATACTAAACTGGCGTATCTGACATGAGTAAAAATTGAAGACTGAATCTTCGGGAAATATTTTATCTACCCAAGGGTGACTACTCCATATGGCTTGTCGGTCGCAAATGAAAATTGGAACCAAACTGGCGTATCTGACATGACTATAATTTCAACACTCGGTGAATCATCAGAAACCTGTGGACCCAAGGGGGACTACTCAATATGGGTTTACTCGCAAGGGAAAAACGCGATGTGAAGTTTCAAAGTGCCATATGTGACATGACTAAAATTTAAAGTGTTCCTCTTCGGAAATGACGCTATATCTACCAAAAGGGGGACTACTCAATATGGTTGTCCGTCTCAAAGAAAATGGGGGTGAAATACCAAACTGGCGTATCTCACATGGCTAAAAATTTCAAAGTAGAGAATAATTTACAGAGGACATCTACACGTACATAAGGGGGACAACTCACTGTCATGTATGCTTCGCAGGGTAAAATAGGAGACGTAAAATGAACTTTCTTATCTGATGTATAAAAATTAATATTCAAAAGTCACAAAATGGATGAGAAAGCAAACTGGCGTATCTGACATGTCTATAATTTCAAGACTAGGTTAATCTTCGGAAACAGGTTGCGACCTGTAGAACCAAGGGTGACTACTCAATCTGGCTTTTCTCCCCGAATGGAAAATGGAGGCGAAATACCAAACTGGCGTACCTGACATGACTCAAAATTTAAGATTTAATCTTGGAAAATAATATTTTAATCTACCCAAGGGGGACAACTCACTATGGCTGAATTGTCTGTCGCGAAGGAAAATTGCAGTGAAATACCAAACTGAGGACATGACTAAAACTTGAAGAGTGAATCTTGAGGAAATGATATATTTTTCTATCGAAGGGGAACGACTCTGTATGACTTTGTCTGTCGCAAAGACAAATTGGAGCCGAATACCAAACTGGCGTATCTGACATGAGTAAAAATTGAAGACTGAATCTTCGGGAAATATTTTATCTACCCAAGGGTGACTACTCCATATGGCTTGTCGGTCGCAAATGAAAATTGGAACCAAACTGGCGTATCTGACATGACTATAATTTCAACACTCGGTGAATCATCAGAAACCTGTGGACCCAAGGGGGACTACTCAATATGGTTTTACTCGCAAGGGAAAAACGCGATGTGAAGTATCAAAGTGCCATATGTGAGATGACTAAAATTTAAAGTGTTCCTCTTCGGAAATGATGCTATATCTACCAAAGGGGGACTACTCAATATGGTTGAATTGTCTGTTGCGAAGGAAAATTGCAGTGAAATACCAAACTGACATATCTGACATGACTAAAACTTGAAGAGTGAATCTTGAGGAAATGATATATTTTTCTATCCAAGGGGAACGACTCTGTATGGCTTTGTCTGTCGCAAAGAAAAATTGGAGCCGAATACCAAACTGGCGTATCTGACATGGCTAAAATTTCAAAGCAGAGAATAATTTACAGAGGACATCTACATGTACATAAGGGGGACAAATCACTGTCATGTATGCTATACTCGGTGAATCATCAGAAACCTGTGGACCCAAGGGGGACTACTCAATATGGTTTTACTCGCAAGGGAAAAACGCGATGTGAAGTATCAAAGTGCCATATGTGAGATGACTAAAATTTAAAGTGTTCCTCTTCGGAAATGACGCTATATCTACCAAAGGGGGACTACTCAATATGGTTGAATTGTCTGTCGCGAAGGAAAATTGCAGTGAAATACCAAACTGACATATCTGACATGACTAAAACTTGAAGAGTGAATTTTGAGGAAATGATATATTTTTCTATCCAAGGGGAACGACTCTGTATGGCTTTGTCTGTCGCAAAGAAAAATTGGAGCCGAATACCAAACTGGCGTATCTGACATGGCTAAAAATTTCAAAGCAGAGAATAATTTACAGAGGACATCTACATGTACATAAGGGGGACAACTCACTGTCATGTATGCTATACTCGGTGAATCATCAGAAACCTGTGGATCCAAGGGGGACTACTCAATATGGTTTTACTCGCAAGGGAAAAACGCGATGGGAAGTATCAAAGTGCCATATGTGACATGACTAAAATTTAAAGTGTTCGTCTTCGGAAATGACGCTATATTTACCAAAGGGGGACTACTCAATATGGTTGAATTGTCTGTCGCGAAGGAAAATTGCAGTGAAATACCAAACTGACATATCTGACATGACTAAAACTTGAAGAGTGAATCTTGAGGAAATGATATATTTTCCTATCCAAGGGGAACGACTCTGTATGGCTTTGTCTGTCGCAAAGAAAAATTGGAGTGGAGCCGAATACCAAACTGGCGTATCTGACATGGCTAAAAATTTCAAAGCAGAGAATAATTTACAGAGGACATCTACATGTACATAAGGGGGACAACTCACTGTCATGTATGCTATACCAAACTGACATATCTGACATGACTAAAACTTGAGTGAATCTTGAAGAAATGATATATTTTTCTATCCAAGGGGAACGACTCTGTATGGCTTTGTCTGTCGCAAAGAAAAATTGGAGTCGAATACTAAACTGGCGTATCTGACATGAGTAAAAATTGAAGACTGAATCTTTGGGAAATATTTTATCTACCCAAGGGTGACTACTCCATATGGCTTGTCGGTCGCAAATGAAAATTCGAACCAAACTGGCGTATCTGACATGACTATAATTTCAACACTCGGTGAATCATCAGAAACCTGTGGACCCAAGGGGGACTACTCAATATGGTTTTACTCGCAAGGGAAAAACGCGATGTGAAGTATCAAAGTGCCATATGCGAGATGACTAAAATTTAAAGTGTTCCTCTTCGGAAATGACGCTATATCTACCAAAGGGGGACTACTCAATATGGTTGAATTGTCTGTCGCGAAGGAAAATTGCAGTGAAATACCAATCTGACATGACTAAAACTTGAAGAGTGAATCTTGAGGAAATGATATATTTTTCTATCCAAGGGGAACGACTCTGTATGGCTTTGTCTGTCACAAAGAAAAATTGGAGCCGAATACCAAACTGGCGTATCTGACATGGCTAAAAATTTCAAAGCAGAGAATAATTGACAGAGGACATCTACATGTACATAAGGGGGACAACTCACTGTCATGTATGCTATACTCGGTGAATCATCAGAAACCTGTGGACCCAAGGGGGACTACTCAATATGGTTTTACTCGCAAGGGAAAAACGCGATGTGAAGTATCAAAGTGCCATATGTGACATGACTAAAATTTAAAGTGTTCCTCTTCGGAAATGACGCTATATCTACCAAAGGGGGACTACTCAATATGGTTGAATTGTCTGTCGCGAAGGAAAATTGCAGTGAAATACCAAACTGACATATCTGACATGACTAAAACTTGAAGAGTGAATCTTGAGGAAATGATATATTTTTCTATCCAAGGGGAACGACTCTGTATGGCTTTGTCTGTCGCAAAGAAAAATTGGAGCCGAATACCAAACTGGCGTATCTGACATGGCTAAAAATTTCAAAGCAGAGAATAATTTACAGAGGACATCTACATGTACATAAGGGGGACGACTCACTGTCATGTATGCTATACCAAACTGATATATCTGACATGACTAAAACTTGAAGAGTGAATCTTGAAGAAATGATATATTTTTCTATCCAAGGGGAATGACTCTGTATGGCTTTGTCTGTCGCAAAGAAAAATTGAAGTCGAATGCTAAACTGGCGTATCTGACATGAGTAAAAATTGAAGACTGAATCTTTGGGAAATATTTTATCTACCCAAGGGTGACTACTCCATATGGCTTGTCGGTCGCAAATGAAAATTGGAACCAAACTGGCGTATCTGACATGACTATAATTTCAACACTCGGTGAATCATCAGAAACCTGTGGACCCAAGGGGGATTACTCATTATGGGTTCTCTCTGAATGGAAAATGGAAGCGAAATACCAAACTGGCGTGTCTGACATGACTGAAAATTTAAGACTGAATCTTGGAAAATGATATTTTTTTCTACCCAAGGGGAACAACTCAATATGGCTGAATTGTCTGTCGCGAAGGAAAATTGCAGTGAAATACCAAACTGACATATCTGACATGACTAAAAATTGAGGAGTTAATCTCGAGGAAATGATATACTTTATCTACCCAAGGGGGACTACTCGATATGGCTTGTCTGTCGCAAATGAAAATTGGAACCAAACTGGCGTATCTGACATGACTAAAATTGAATCTTGGGAACTGATATTTTTTTGATAATTGTGAATTGTCTACCGCGTTGGAAAGTTGGAGCAAAAGCAAACTGGCGTATCTGACATGCCTATAATTTCAATGCTCAGTGGCTCTTCGGAAACAAATTTTTATTTGTAGACCCAAGGGGGACTACTCAATATGGCTAATTTCGCAGAAAACATTGAAAATGAGAGATAAGATTTGAGTGATAGGCCTACAGAATGATCTGCCGTGATCCCTTACATGGAGGAATGACCCAAGCAACACTAGTCAAGAGTCATGTCCGTTTCAGGTGATTCCGTCACGAACATTTCGAAGCATGATTTACTGAAAATGCTGGATCATCTGTAGATTTTTCATGGATCCGTAAACAGATGTCATATAGAATAGCAAACTAAACTTGAAACTACATGGGTATGACCACGGAACTTCCGAGTACATGACTTTGAATAAAGAAAAAGTCTTCCCAACGGTGATTCCGTCACGGTGGAATTCATGATCTGTGAATCCGATCAACAACCTAGCCGGACAATCTGTCAAAAATTATCCGTCGTCTGGGTAAGGTTGAAGGGTAATCGGAAGCTCGGACTGAGATACAGGCAAAAACTGTTGTTGTTGTAGTCTAGAAAAATAACTGGCATGCACTCTATGGAGAAGGGCCTCGTGAGGCACAAAGTGCAATTTTTTGTTGTTGTTTATCTGCAAATCCGCTCAACTTGATGGGTATCTTTCACTTGTTCTCACAGTTGCCTGGCCTGTGTGATATTGGGTGGTCGAAGTCTACGTATAGTTTTTTTCAATAAATTATGGAAATTAATATAAGCATATATACAGATATTTTTTTAAATAGATTTTTTTATAAGTGTATTTCTCTTTCATCTTTGGCTCAATTAAAGTCATTCTCTAAAATGTGAAGCCGAGTTAATACAGTTTTTAATTATCTACCAAACCCTGTCCTCTATGACATAGAATAAAAGAGAAGTTGGGAATAGAACCGCTCAACACAGTCATTTCTAAACATCAAGTTGTACATAAGTATTTTTACTTACTCTGTACAAGCTGAGGGCATTTTTGTGGCTTTTGAAAATTTTGAGATTTTTGCGAGTCTGTCCATATTTAACTAAGCGACGTCCAAGCGAGCTAATGTACGCGCGTTATATTCATATCAAGTATGGTGCGGCTTGTGTTCAATGAGGCTTGGAATGTTTATACAATTAATTTTCTTCTCACTGTTACACAATAAATATTTGCTGCGTGGAATCCAGTCATTTGTTCCATAGGGGCAATATTCTCATCAGCCATCACCATTCAATGTGAATGTGATACATGTACAAGTCCATGGTCATTGATACAGTAAGGTGAAGGCGAAGGTGACCTGTAACACCAGTATACAAAATTATACCGAGCGCATTGAATCATCATCATATGATGTTGAAACAGATCAGAACGAAGTGTTGGTATAAAATCAGGTGTGTTTTGAAGAGCATTCTCTCATCAATGATGATGCTATACTGTACACATACAAAATATGAAGTGTTGCTGTGTTGGGCCTATAGCACAAAATCACAAGCAAGTTGGTACAACTAGGCACACAGGGTCTCATTTCTGTCGCTAACGTGTTGATTTGGGTGAGGGGATCCTCTCATGGGGAGGTGTGGGTGGGATGGGGCCTAATGTCTCAAGCACTTTTCCAGCTTTTCCATCAATATACTCTATTCCATACCCCAATATTTCAAGCACGTCAAATCAAACAAAAATTATTTGCTGGGAATGTGACTTTCACATCCCTGTCTGGACATGCTAGTGAGGAACCCTCAATCCCAGATTAATTACCATTGATGAAGCTAACGTCCAACAAATGCAAAATTGAGCTTGGCATCCGGCCGTATGTTATTCAGTGATGTATTACGCTACGGACCCTGTTGCCTCGACGGAGGTCTTTGCGCTCATCCAGCTCTTGTTTTGATAGATATAGCTTTCTTGTACCAGGAAAACAATGTTTGCCATTTAGTATCACGGTCAGAGCTGAGATTTCGGGGTTTGAAGAGGTGGCCCTGGAAAAAACATACTGAATTGAAAGAATGAGGTAGGCGTACTAAAATTTCCATAACTTTGTCATTTGTTAGTCAATATGCTATATTTGATCATACATGTGATCGACAATAACCAGACATCCTACACAATACGAAAAAAAATCATTGGCGAATAAACGATGGCATTGCTGAGGGGCCGTATCCAAATATCGGATAAATTCATCATTTTTCTCATATAATGAAATAAAAAGTATTTTTGTAGTGAACGCGCCTGGATAGTTTTAAGCTAAATTGACTTATAATAGTGTGACGGGGTATGGAGAGCTATGCCTGAAATTTTCAGCCATGTCGGACATCTCAGCAAAACCACTGACAGGGGCCGCGGAGCTGTAGCCCCCCCAACTTTTTCAGACGTCTATTATTTTTTAAATTATTTTGCAAACGTAAGGATCGACAACCATCCAACTGGTAAACAACTAGTCTGTTTACTGCATAACTAAATGAACAGTTTCCCCGATTAAAATACCCGGGGGTAAATCAGTGCATGATCAGATATTGATTATGTAAAGTTGATCTCAGCGCTGTCAAGGGCAAATAATCCGAAGAAGAAAAAATGAAAAAAATTGCGCTGTTGTTTGTGGCCACATATATATAGATCGTCATGGCATGGAATACACCTTGGGACTGGCTCCTTTTTAGTAAATGTTCGTGAGTTAATCGTGTATGGCCGATTCTACATCTGGCTGTTCAGATGAGTATAGCCTACAGTTTTTACCCCTCGGCCAACTTTGGCCTAGGGGAGTAGTATACAAAGGGTAAATTGACGATTTAGCGCCTCACTGCGCATGCGCAGAAAAAAAAATGGGGAGGATTTGTGGCGGTATTGGGGCGTTGTGCGCAGGTGAATGGGGCGCAGGTATGACGTCACTTCCGGTTGGGGTGAATGTGGCGTGACCTTGGGGACATGTATTTCTTCGCGGTGATGCGGTCTGGCGGTGACGCGGTCTGCCTCCGCGGACCGAAAGTAGTCCCAAACCCGTGGGTTTTCGTGGAAGTGTTCGGCAATCTGTAGGGACCGCTAGTGGACCGATGGGGTCGAGTGAGGTATCAAAGTGAAGCTTAGGTGAAGGGGCATCTAATGGGCTGGCTGTGGGGTTGACATATCGGCCTTCTGCGCATGCGCGGCGGCCAAAGGGTATGAAAATAGCCTTTTTGGAGCTAGGAGAGCCCCTAATGATGCAATGGGGTCGAGTGAGGTATCAAAGTGAAGCATTCATGAAGGGGCATCTAATGGACTGGGTGTGGGGTTGACATATCGGCCTTCTGCGCATGCGCGGTGGCCGAAGGGTATGAAAATAGCATTTTTGGAGCTAGGGGAGCCCCTAGTGGACCGATGGGGTCGAGTGAGGTATCAATGTGAAGCATTCATGAAGGGGCATCTAATGGGTTGTGTGTGGGGTTGACATATCGGCCTTCTGCGCATGCGCGGTGGCCGAAGGGTATGAAAATAGCCTTTTTGGAGCTAGAGGAGCCCCTAGTGGACCGATGGGGTCGAGTGAGGTATCAATGTGAAGCATTCATGAAGGGGCATCTAATGGACTGGGTGTGGGGTTGAAATAGCGGCCTTCTGCGCATGCGCGGTGGCCGAAGGGTATGAAAATAGCTTTTTGGATCTAGGGGAGCCCCTAGTGGACCGATGGGGTCGAGTGAGGTATCAATGTGAAGCATTCATGAAGGGGCATCTAATGGGTTGGGTGTGGGGTTGAAATATCGGCCTTCTGCGCATGCGCGGTGGCCGAAGGGTATGAAAATAGCCTTTTTGGAGCTAGGGGAGCCCCTAGTGGACCGATGGGGTCGAGTGAGGTATCAATGTGAAGCATTCATGAAGGGGCATCTAATGGACTGGGTGTGGGGTTGAAATAGCGGCATTCTGCGCATGCGCGGTGGTCCAAGGGTATGCAAATAGCCGTGTTGGAGCTAGGGGAGCTACTAATGGTCCAATGGGGTCGAGTGAGGTATCAAAGTGAAGCCTAGGTGAAGAGGCGTTCAGGCAATGGGGTGGGTGCATGTAAAATTTTTCCTGAAAAAAAAAAACGGAAAACGGACTTTATCGAAAAACCTGGGAAAATGCCTATATGGGGTATGAGGGGTATATAGGTCGACGGGCTTAACGGGGCTTGTCTATCAATAGAGTTATCTCCCCCTAGTTCCAGGGTGGGTGTATGTAAAAATTTTCCTGAAAAAATACGGAATACGGACTTTATCCTAAATTACGGGAAAATGCCTATATGGGGTATGGGAGGTATAGGACCATCCTGGGAAACCTACTTCTCCACATTTGCGGTATAGGTTGTGGGGTCTCGTTTTACTCGTCTCGTCATTTAGAACATGATAGGAAGTGTCCCCGTGCGAATCGGTGAAATTTTTGAAAAAAGTCACCGAACCTCATATAGTCCCATACTGAGGGTATAGGATCAATGTTTGTCCCCCTGGGAAACGTACTTCTATACATTTGCGGTAGGGTTGTGGGGTCTCGTTTTACTCGTCTCGTCATTTAGAACATGATAAGAAGTGTCCCCGTGCGAATCGGTGAAATTTTTGAAAAAAGTCACCGAACCTCATATAGTCCCATGCTGGGGTATAGGATCAATGTTTGTCCCCCTGGGAAACGTACTTCTATACATTTGCGGTAGGGTTGTGGGGTCTCGTTTTACTCGTCTCGTCATTTAGAACATGGTAGGAAGTGTCCCCGTACGAATCGGTGAAATTTTTGAAAAAAGTCACCGAGGCCTGGGTAGGCCCATAGGCCTATACTGCATGGGTATGGGTGTATAGGCCCATACGGGGTGGACATGTTGGAGTCTAGGTGGGCCACTCATGGTCCAATGGGGTCGAGTGAGGTCTTATTTTGAAGCTCTCGTGGAGGAGCACTTGACTACACTAATGGTTCGTCCGTGTTCAATAGTCTGCGCATGCGCAGTCTGGCAGTAGTATAGAAAACAGGCATTTTGGGTGCTATGTAGGGGTGTGTTTGGGTTAGAGATGAGCTAATCACGGTTCGAATGGGTCGTGTGAGGTGTCAAAGTGAAGCTTGTGTGGGGTAGAGTCAGAATGGTGTGTGTTTGAATGCATGTCGCGTTAATCTGCGCATGCGCAGTTGGTTGTAGTAAGTAAAGTGGCCATTTGGGGGCAGTGAAGGAAGTTATTTGGGGTGGAGATGGGCTAATCACGGTTCGAATGCGTCCTGGAAGGTGTCATCTTGTAGTTCTCGGGGTGTACATTCCGATTTGAGGGATATTCGCGTCATCTGTGACGTCATCGGTGACGTCATCGGTACGAGTAGTAGCGAAAGTGGCCATTTTCGGGCAGTACATGAAGGTATTTGGGGTCGAGATGGGCTATTCACGGTTCGAATGCGTCCTGGAAGGTGTCATCTTGTAGTTCGCGGGGTGTACATTCCGATTTGAGGGATGTCCGCGTCATCTGTGACGTCATCGGTGACGTCATCGGTACGAGTAGTAGCGAAAGTGGACATTTTCGGACAGTACATGAAGGTATTTGGGGTCGAGATGGGCTATTCACGGTTCGAATGCGTCCTGGGAGGTGTCATCTTGTAGTTCTCGGG
>JAVTVY010048042.1:0-22338 GCA_036873755.1 Hanleya hanleyi
TTCATTATAATTATTCTATTTTTTTAAGAATAAGGTGTACTTTCATCAGATGTATATTCACAACCTCAGTACGCGCAATTGAAGCTTTGGAAGAACTAGCTTAAAATTTCTTCACGAGAGGTATATAGCACGCTATTCAATCAAAGCTCTCTGTCTTCCTCGTATATGTTTGACTGGGAACCATTCTCACCTTTCTCCGGTTACTCCGGTTGAATGTGCGTTACTATTTGATTCGGAAAAAAGTTGCTGATTTTGTTCAATTGAACGACAATGAGCTTTGATGTAGTGTTGTTGTTGTAGAGAGGTGAACAGTTATTCGATTATTCACCGATTATTTGTTTTCTTTTGTCTGCCGAATCCCCAAAATGCGCTGCAGATGATTAATTCTGGTTAATTCAAGTTGTTGCGATACAGAGAACTTCGGATAATCTCGCACTTTCAATCTCCGTCAAGGACTACATGGCTTAGTGAAGACCAATTGTACGAAGAATGCCAGGACATATTTTCGCCCTCGGTAAGTGATGAAGGCTGGGTCGATCGACATGGCATAAGGGGGGATAACCTCGTTTGGAGGTTGAGCGAAGTCGTGTTCCAAACTATCATATACAGGCATCTTCTTAGATACACTCTGTGTAATGCATGCATGCATTCTATAATTTCGGTGGATTGTCTCAGACCGTCTTGACAGTGTGAAACGGAGGAATAAAGGTTTTATTTTGCAGACTAATGGTATCTCTATCATATAATGTCTAAAATACACGGTACGATAAGATAATAGCCCATTTGTCAGTTCCTCGATCGTTATGCACCAGCTATCGCTAACAGGGAGCTGCTGACCGAAGGAATGAGCTTCACCGATCATGGAACGATCGCGGGTCTGAGAAATAGCCTATATAGTTATCATATCAGCATTGATTCTTGAAATAATTAACACACTATCTTCGCCATTTCCATGAAATGTTTCAATTATATATGTGCTATGTTGTTATCAAGTTCTCTTTCGGAAGATATTTGGTGGCTCTGAAAAGAGCCTTTGATGTTTTGGTGGCTATAATATAGCATTTTGTCTTCTGTCTGTACCGTAGTTCCATGGTTATAATCTTCATACGCTCTCTTCGTCTGTCTCCGCCTCGGTCAGCATCTCGTCCACTGCCTCAGGTCCGAACAACGTGTACCGAAGACTGGTCACCTGGTCGGCCTTACCACAAGCATATTCATAGAAGGTGTTTCGGATTCCTTCTCCCGCTGCTATTTTCAGACGAAGACTGTATCGGAATGACTTTCTCCCTTCGCTATTCGCCCTCTCGTATCTTTGCTGTAACTCCTCCAACTTTTTGTTGATAAAGACGATCTGCTCACAGGCTCGCTGGAAGGCGTTCTCTGCTTTCTCTAGGTCAGTATACAACTTGGAATAGTTGTTATCCATCGTTATTGCTTGGCGTTGATAGATTCAATGGGCACACCGAATGAGATATGGATTAAAATGGCCTCTCAAGTTATATATACACTGATGGACGTATATTGGTGAGATGGACCAGAGAAGCAGGTGATAACTGAGTGATAGCTGACAGACCAGACCAGAAGTATCCCAGTGTGGTTTTCTTACATAACATTGCAACCACACCTTTACTGTTAATTCCCCCATTGTTCTCTCTTTCTCAAGATGCCTATATACTACTTCCGGTATCAAACATTTGTCTGACCTCCAGAGGATGTTGATTACACGATTATCTCAAAAGTTAGATAATTTAACGGAAACGGTATTTACATATAGCCTATCTTGTAATTTATACACTGTTGTATATATTTACATTACGTACTGATGACCTGGAAAATTACTTGATGAATGGATCAATTGATTGTTTGGAATTGAATGTTATATGCGGATGACCTAGTCTTGTTCACTGAAACGGTGAGATGTTTACAAAATTCTTTAGAGATTGTATCGAAATATAGTAAAGAATGGGCCTTGATCATTTCTGGGACAACCCATATCATTCTCATGGTCTCAGATTGTATACCGACTAACTCTGACAATGAGATGTGAATGTTTTAAATCATTTTACGCCAAACATACTCAAATGAACCGTGGACTTACAGTCATAATCCCCATTGTTCTCCCGGCTCCCAGATGTGTACTGATATACGTACGTTTGAACTCCAGATGACGCTGGGCGCATGATTAACGCAAAGCTTATAATTTAGCGCAAATGGTGGTATTAGCTTACACTTTGGATATCCAATAAAGGATCATTTTATCTTATACATTGCCACAGTTTATATGATCTCAAAGCGTTATTTCGTGTGTTTTGAAAGTCGGAGTTTGTTATGCAATTATATATTCTGAAACATTTGAGCTTTTACAAGAAACAAAGATATGCTTAGAATGAAGAGTATCGATCCTGTTAGTCTGTCCATTTTAATTAGTCGTTTATTTTGGAGCGTATCAAAACATTATCTGTCTGCGGGGTTGTCGTTCTTGACTCAATTGACACACTCTTGCTGCAATGTGCGGTCATTTTGGTGTCAAAGATTTTAGGTCCTATCAACTTTGATTGTAAACATGACGTAATATCTTTAAGTTAGTCTTTATTTGAGTGTATATTTGTCAGAGAGTTCGATCTTGAACTACATCGTAGTCTTTACGCTTTTATCTGTACCATTTACTGGACTCAACGGGCGGAAGGATCCAAAGACTTGGTGGTGAACAGCCTAGATTTGGAGGATTTTTTTTGTCACATCCTTGATTCGTGGGCTGCGCCCTGCATGATTTCAACGGCCATATACTGACAACTCCAAAGTACAGGTACCATATATTAGTAAACATGTTATGTTTCGCACTAGCTTGTCAAATGGATTCCCCCACCTGTCAAATACTTGGGATTTGGGCCCGGAGCCATGGTGAATGCATGTGCCAGTGAAACATTCGTGTTGAAAACTGGCCCATCCATGGTCGTTACCACCCCAGCATATGCCCCCATATCGTATAGCTTCTTCCAGCCATACATGTATCAAGGTTATACCCTCCCCCATATCTCCCAATTACGATGAGTTTGCCATAGACAATATATTAATTCTTTGACATGTGCACCCCCCCTCCTTCCCCATTTATAAGGTCTACGCTAAGGATACAGAGCCTCCCCTTATGGAATTGCAGCCGAATTCCAGCAGGCTGCCAGCACATTCCCAGCATGAATTACAGTATTTGTTCATATTGGAGATTATCCCAAAAAGTTTCACCCGGATGATACCGCATGTTTCACTAATACTGCAAGTTCAGCATATGGTTTTAGCATTGTAGCTATACGGCCTGCAGAGTTAGTTGCAGCGTAGCGAATTTTGAATATGATTTAATGCACTTTGGCTTGGAATGGGTATATTTCGAAATAATACCATGTCACCAGAAAAGAAAACAAGACAATCAGCCTTTTCCAATGAAATTTTCCCCACGTTGCTTGGGAAATAATTCGATATAATTATACCCGCCTAACCGTTTGAAAGGTCAATAATTGGTACTTCTGTGGATGAAGGGATAGCAAAGGAGATGGTACGATAAGGCGGCATTTTGGCCTATACGTGGTGGGGTTGAAATAGAAAAAATAAAATGTCCTAAAAATAATTGTTTTTTAATGTAACGGTAAGAGAAAATATTGAGTTATGGTTATAGTTACAACGTAAAATTGAAATTCGCAGCATGGGCTATTTCGTAAAACAAAGGCTCTAAATCGAGTCATTTAAACACACATTTAGACACTAAGGACCCCTTGGACCAAGCAGATTTTCCAGCAGTGAAGATATAATGCCACCGCACATCACCAGGTTAAATGGCGTTTTGGTCCAAGTGGTCCTTCTTATCTAAATATGTGTTTCCTGACTCGATTTAGACCCTTTGTTGCGGATTTCAATTTCCTGTCATAACAATAATCATAACGAAATCGAGCCGTATGAGCCCATGTACTTCAAGATCCTCATGGTACTCATATGAACAGTCACAATCAAAGCGTGACTGAGGTACATCATTTTTAGATGACGACTCTATAACGAATATTATGGATTAAGAATACTGATCAGCGATACGGATTTGATATTTTGGAACATCATGATGTCTTGCCGGCATCATTGAAAATTGCTGACCGCTTCTCTCTTGCAGGAAACAAGCCTATGTTTATGTATGCTTTTGTCTTTTTGAATTTGGTGCTAATACTGTTATATGGAAATGGAATAGGTCTTTGGATTATGGACGCGGATATTCTCTAATGGACGACGGCTGGATTATGAATGACGGACTAGACGCTTGTAATTTCACATATTGTGTACATATTTTTTCTCTTGTCGTTGCATAACAAGTGAGAAATGACTACATTGTAGTCAAAACCTGCGGCAGTGGCAATAATACAGTGAAAGACATAACAGCGGAGGTAGTGGTAATTGTAGAAATAAGCGCCATCTGCTAGTGTTTTTATGCCAAGGGAAGTAATTTTCAACTTGTAACCCACAATTCTAGGGATTGCGTAATAGTTCTGATACTATATATATATATATTCACTTTCCCCATTCAAAATCCGACGATTTTGACTCGGCCGTGCCGTCTATACTGAATTGACAGACGAACTCACCATGATCGCTTTGGCAATGTTTTGGTACAAGTATCGTGTATGCCAAGTTTCAAAACATTCGGTTCAGCCGTTACTTTTTGCAAATCAAAAAGGCTTTCAAATATTTGGAAATCCAAACAAATTTCGAGTATTTAGTCATAACGCGAAAATCTGCGCTCTTCAGTCTCCCTTCTCGCTTAATCTGCCAATCAAAAAGGAAAATTTATATTTCCTTCAAAGTTATTTTTCAATAAATTTAGTATCAGGTCTATCACTTCGATCTGTGAAACTACGGAATGGGATTTAAGGCTTTATCGAACTGTCCAAGAGGCATAATGACACTTTTTCACTATTCAAATTGAGGCCTGTTACAGTCTTCATATTCGATTAAAATAATTAATTAGGTTTCTGCATTTACGTTCGCTATCATCTGCGAACTAAATTCCTTGCCACTCTTTTCGACGCAGTAAGTCAATACCAAGACATGGTTTGCTTCTTCTAAATATAAATGATTAACTATTCCATTCTTAGGAAATATCATCTCATCTGAAATGTTCAGCCAAGCCTTTTCGAAGGTTGCTAATTTTATTAATTTCTTTTCTTTAAAATCAAATTCTGCAAACAAGAAATATTTCTAGTCAGTATCTATGGATATCTTCCTATACTGAATTCGCGAATATGTTTGTCACTAAGTCATTCCGAAGGTGATTCAAGTGCGAAGTTTCGGGGCTAGTTCACTAAACAAGGTCTGTGTGTAAGAGAATGATGTCGAATTCTCGTTAATATCTTTTGATACATCAAATTGTTGCATTCGCGAAAATGACTGCCAAGTTAAAGTCAATGCGAAAGGTATCTAAGTATCAAAATCAAACTGAAAAACCCCTCCAGGAAAAAAGGCCCTAGCTTTTGGCCACGAGGTCAACTAGATCGCTTTTATGGCCAGTATCTGCTATATATGACGTAATTCCATTCGTAAAACTGATTGACAAAGTAACGTACATTTTGTATAGAACCAGTAAATTCTAGCAGAAATGGACTCTGACTTGAGAGAATGATGTCAAATCCAATATGTTTCTGCGCATTGTCTGCTGATACACATAAGTATTGAATTTACGGAAGTGATTAATGCTATTCTAAAGGGATTCTGAGTGCGGAAGAGGACCGGAACATCAATCCCAGCGAATCAAGGCCCTGGCTTGCGAGAATGAGGATAGAGAGGCTGTGTTCCAAAAGAGAATCATTCAAAATAGCTATTTGCCAAATGTCATGCTTGTAACCGAAAGTGCACAATATAACTCATTAAATACTACATAATCATTTCTGTCCCTTCGAAGTGGGCGACCATTTGAAATTGTCCGATAATGAGTCCATCTGAATCATTTCGTCGGCAAAATAAGCATTCAAGATTCAAGCTTTTATTGTACAAACACCAGTCAAAGGCAGAGTACAATGGAACAGGGACATGAATATTTATATTTATATATATGTTATATCTAAGAGATATGTTATATCTGAGTGTTACCGTTGATATTAGAACCTTGATTTTTGGCATGAAGGTGGATTAGGGTACTGTTACTAGCATGTTTCGAGCTGACCTACTTTAGATGAAAATTTCTGATGATTTTTGATTAAAAACGCTGGTGAATCTAACTTGAGTCGTGCCCATCTTAATATAGGCAGGATTTCAACTGGGGGTCCAAGAGTTCAGCGTGCGTCGGAGTCCTTATGCCTACCCTACTTTTTATGTCCTGTGACGTTATTCACACTGGGCATGAAGGTGCATTAGGGGACTGTTGCCAGCATGTTTCGAACTGACCTACTTTTGATGAAAATTTCTGGTGATTTTTGATCAAAATCACTGGTGATTCTAACTTGGGCCGTGTCCATCTTAATATTGGCAGGATTTCAACTGGGGGTCCAAGAGTTCAGTGTGTGTCGGAGTCCTAATGCCTACCCTACTTCGTAGGTCTTTTGACGTTATTCACACTATTCTCATGTATAATAAATCCAATCCGGAAATTAACGAAGCAATAATTCATTCCACCGAATATAGTTGCAAATGAATTCAAACGCGCCTGAAGACAAGTGTTGTCATGTGAGATCGGAGGTTGAAAAGAAAAGTGTGGCAGAGATCACACTCTCTTAGCGCAGCGCATTTCAAAAAGTCACAAGAAGAAGAACAACAAGAACAACAACAACGCGAGCCTCCCGTAGACCTGCGTGCCGCAGGTAAAAAGAAATAATTAGTTTTAGGACATTTTATTCTTTTTTGCGATTTCAGTCGCACCACGTACAAGCCAAAATGCCGCGTTTTCGTGCCATCTCCTTTGGAATTTCAGACATTTCCATGCACATATTTTTGCATACGCTTGTGACGAACAATGATCTCAACTATTGCATATATGCCGTGTGAAGGTCTAAATCAGAAACAAACTTGGATATTCATTTCATGTGTATACACTTTTGCTCGAGCGCTGAAATTGTCCTACTCGGTCGTCGACAATATAGCGTAATATTTCTGGCCTGGCACCATGAACGTACATTTTCTATATCGTCGGACAAGCGTGATTTTTATTTCCACAGTAAGTTCTTCAGGAAATCATCAGTTAATACGTTAGTACCTCCATATTCGATTCTTTCTTTGTGTAATACCCTGCATAAAGGTCAATACAATCTAGAAAAGATGAGCAAAATTGTTTGGTTCGCGTAATTTTCCTCTGCAATCTATTGATCTGAATGACAATTTACGTCGTCATTATGGTTTAGTGAGGCCTGGTCATGCAATACTCATACACGGACGCACTGGTAAATTAAATTTCAACCAATATAAATAATTAGCCGTGTATTTTAACAAGCCTGGGTGCTGGAAACATTTTTCGCTCGGTCGCCACAGTTCAGTGGTCGGGCGCCGACAAAGTGATAGTACATTATACCGCGGAGTGTTGAATTTTCATTATAATTATTCTATTTTTTAAGAAGACTGTTGATAGGATAGGGTGTATTTTCATCAGATGTATGTTCACAACCTCAGTACGCGCAATTGAAGCTTTGGAAAAACTATCTTAAAATTTCTTCACGAGAGGTATTCAGCACAGTAGTAGTGTTAACGGATACTCGGTCCTATTTCACCCGGATGTAAAAATGACGTCACTTCCGGTTTGGATGAATGGGGCGTGACCTTTGGACATGTCCAGACTTGTCTGTGTCTCATGTACTGGGGTTTTTCCCGACCGCCATTGTGGGAAAATGGCGGATTTACCAAAATGACGTCACTTCCGGTTTGGATGAATGGGGCGTGACCTTTGGACATGTCCAGACTTGTCTGTGTCTGTCATGTACTGGGGTTTTTCCCGACCGCCGTTGTGGGAAAATGGCGGATTTACCGGAAAGACCCGAAGGTGACCGCCCACTCGACACAATCTCGGACAATGTAGGACATTAGAACCTCGATCCGCACTGGTAGGAATCCATATTGGCATCCATATTGAAAGAATAATATCACGCGGAAACTCCAAACGGCGCATGCCAGCTGTATGACTTCCGTTACCATGGACACTGATGGAGATTAGCTCAAGAAGAAAAACCGAGAGAAACACCTCAGATTAGAAGAGATTCTTCCCGGGTAGAATCAAGGGAATGTCCATTTCATTTGGATATATATTTTATCTCCCGATAAGAGAGAAATACAAACGAGGACTGTGTGAGGGGAAACACATCCTACAGCATGTGATGTGCCTCACGTGCGGCGGATCACGGTTTACAGCTGAGAGCTGTAAAATCCTTCCACCATTAATACGCGAGGTATTATGACTTCACGGAATAAGCCGAGCAGTTGCGAATGGGTGACCGCCATTGGCCGCCATTGTTGGAAAATGGCGGATAATGGCGGATATTGACCGGAAACACCCGAAGGTGACCGCCATTGGCCGCCATTGTTGGAAAATGGCGGATAATGGCGGATATTGACCGGAAACACCCGAAGTTGACCGCCATTGGCCGCCATTGTTGGAAAATGGCGGATAATGGCGGATATTGACCGGAAAGACCCGAAGGTGACCGCCACGTTTAAAAGGGGTGAATTTTAGTGGTTTGGTGTATTCATTGCACTACCCAACGGAGCTATCTCACCTACCTGCCTGACCAGCCTGCTTGCCTGACCAGCCTACCAGCTTGTTCTGACGAGAGGAGGGCCTCACTGCAGCATGAGACGTGGAGAAGATTTTCCAGGGGATCGAGCAGCACCTCCGGTTGAAGTCTTACCCCAAGACGAGCGTGTGAGTGACATTTATCGACGTCACTGGGCTACCATACGCCATTGTTTTCACCGTGACGTCGTCTATTGGACTTGTATAACTTTCGGCTGCAGGACCTCACGTATCTGTCTACCTATGCCGAGAACATTTTCACAGACCAGGTGACAGCGTTCAAGTTGAATATCACATTCCGTTACGTCTTACGGCACAAAGAGACGGACCAGTTGCGGTATTTTTTATCCCAGTAGATGTGTTTGACCAACCCTTCAGTGTATGCTATTTCTTTGACTTTGGAGCGAAGTCGCTACGTTGAATGGGCCCGGTTGTAACGTCCGAATACCAAATGGACTGTAAGACCACCTCTCAGGCAGCTAGTAAGGTAAGTCATAAACAACTATATTTTCATTGAATGCAAGGTTGTCTTGAAAAATTTTTCTCTAAACATGATAAATTCTCGATTTTCCATCACCACAACGCAAAGCTTATGGGGCAAAACAAATATGGCGGCTAGGCTACGTGTGGTCAAAAATATTGTCCAACTTAAAAAATTCATGATCAAACAATCTGAACGTCTTACGAGCTGAGACTTCATGATTAAATCGTAAAATATATATACTTCGTAACCTTAGTTGGATTCGTCATGAAATCATTTACAAATGGTGTATTCGAGCATTTTTTGTCACCTATAGTAAAACAAAGTTGACAGCCGTTTTGGCCGAAATGGTTTATGCGAGAAGCCTGCTCAATAAATCGATTTCTCCGTAAACATAAAGCATCCAAATTTGTTATGTTAGCACAATATTCTGCTTATGTGTGTATTTCATGCAGGAATGTCCTTCCGTGATAAACTCACACTTTACCGAGGGGTTGGGACAAAACAGTATTCGCTGTAGGTGACGTGGTGTAAACAGTCCCCCCCTTTCCGTTTTCAGTGGATACATTCGTGTTCAAAATGATTCACAGTCAATTCACCCACAAACTGATTCACCCACAACCAATTCACTCACAACTTCAGGTCGATTCACCCACAAAAAAAGTAAATTCACCCACAACCAGGTCAATTCACCCACAGTCTCAGCATTCCTATTGTTAACATACATAAAGACTAAATTTCAGAGGACATATATATATTGGGCAATTATTTTACTGCTTTTGGGGGGCGATAGTCTGGAAAAATGTTATGGAAAATTAATAAACAATGGAATTTTAGCCAAGGTTGATTTCAAAGCAACATTTGAAGTAACTGAGAATTAATCCACAGGTGTCACAGTGTACATGTAGCAAACAATTACTCATTGTATAAATAGTCTATGGGTAGATTACAAATAAGAGGCAAAACAATGCTTAATCTATGAACTACATTTTATTCGGCAGAATGATCAGTTTTGAATATTACATGTTCTTGAAGTAAAATAGCACAGTATACATCATTTAGTACAGACCATGAAATATAATACCTGTATTGCATAATCTTTCTTAAAATAGTAATGTTTCATACATATAAATGAATTATCACCATACATGTAACTGAGCAATGTAACAGAACAGCTGCAATGTAAGAGAATTTAATAAATGTAGATTTAGATGAGAGAGTTTGTAAAAATTGTAATTTAAATGTCATAGGTGACGAGTTGTATTACTTGCTTGTATGTCCATACTTTAAAACAGTACGAAAATTAAACATTTATAAACAATGTTTCTATTCGTTACTAAAGCAAACCTGCTTCAACTATTGCCTTTAAACTCCATTTAAATGCACAATCAAACGTAGAAAACGGAAGTTAAAACTAAAAATTATCTCCCCTAGGAGAGAGAGTTATCCGCCCCTAGGCGAGCTCTCACTCTTCCCAACGTGGTTACTATATAAGACAACGCCAGCCCATTCTCGCCCTCTTTCTCATTGTAACAACCGAGACCAGTAGTGAACTCGGCCGCGGTCTGAGGGGAAGGACGGGAGGGCGCATTAAATTGAAGCAGGTTTGATTTAGTAACGAATAGAAACATTGTTTATAAATGTTTAATATTCGCTTCCTAAATCGTAAACCTGCTTCAATTATTGCCTCAGTACCAACAGGTGGAAGGAGGGAAACCTCGGCCATGTAGCAGATTCAAAGGCAGGCTAAGTAACCGCTGGGAAGACACAGACATGGATATGAGCATGAGACATCAATAATCAAACAATTGAAACCCTGGTCAATGACAGTAAAAAGGTTAAAATGTGGATAAGATACAGTTGTACTTATCTTGATTGTCTACATCCATGTAGCTGTGCTCGTGGTGTGGAAGTAATTTCAACCGAGAAAGGACCCCTACCACGAAGGTTGATAGGTCTACTCGGGAAGCCATCTCTCCCAAGAAAGGACCCCTACCCAGAGGGTTGATAGGTCTACTCGGGAAGCCATCTATACCAAGAAAGGACCCCTACCACGAGGGTTGATAGGTCTACTTGGTAAGGCTTATCTGCATGCAGATTCTTGGCTGTTCCTAGTCCGGGTGAAGCAGAACCAGTCCGTGCCTAGAGGTCGCCAAGCCACACCATTCTCAGTCCACAATCGTCTTACGTCCAGCTTGCTTCTTGGGAGTTGAGCGTAGATGACGCAGCTGAGATCATGAGAAGGAAGTCAGATTCAACCTGAAAGACACAATCAGAACCGCAATTAAGGTAAAGATCACACTCACCATGGAGTCAGGCATCTTAGAGTAATGATTTAGTGTCCGACATCTCTTAGAGGATCCAAGGTCGTCCATCCGACTTATTTCTTCCTTCAATATGTGATCGATCAAATGTGGACCAATAGTATGAATGAGATGAGATGATACAGCAATTTGCAGATTTGCTGCAATGATACAAAATTCCGCCCCCCCCCCCTTTTTTAAAAAATTTAGTTGACCACGTGCTGGGCATCTATAAGCGGCCCAAGCGTGGTCATCCTATCTGACTGGACTGACATATCTCTCAGATAGAAATTGGTGAACGTGGAGTTCGCCGTCCAGACAAGACTGGACAATGTCAAGGAGGAGCAGGTTTTTCCATAAATGTCAACAAAAGAAACCTGGCCGGTAAAGCCGAGGGTAATTATGGAGTAGTAATAGAAGATACTAATCTAACCTATCTTTTGAGTGTCTTCCTCCATGTAGCTGGGATGACACAGATAAGGGAATAAACATGAGACAAACAATAAGCAACAAGAAAAACCCTGGTCAGAGACGAAAAGGGTAAATCATGGATATGATACAGATATACTTATTCTTGAGTGCCTCCATCCATGTAGCTGTGCTCGTGGTGTGATATGCAAACTCTACCAAGATGTCAGGATCCTCTACCACTCGGGTTGTTAGGTCTTTTTGGTCTTAGAGGGCGCGAAGCCACGCCATTCTCAATCCACCAACGACTTACGTCCAACTTGTCTTGTGAGTTGAGCGTAGGAGACACAGCTGAGATCATCCAGAAGAAAGTCAGTTTCAAGCTGAAAGACACAAGCAAAACTGTAGTTAAGGTAAAGATTAAACTCTCAAAGTGTCAGACCTCTTAGATTGATGATTAGAGAGTCCATGGTCGTCTATCCGACTTATTCCTTCCTTCAAAGACGATCATGATGAAGAGCAAGATGGCTGCCTTGCTGCAATGGTGACAAATTCTGCCCCCCCCTCTCTTCCTGAAAGAACTAATCACGTGCTAGGTAGCCCTTAGTGGCCCAAGCGTGGTCACACTATCTGACTGCACTGACATATCACACAGATAGAAATTTGTGAAGGTGGAATTTGCTGTCCAGACACAAGACTGGACAGTGTCATGGAGGGACAAGTTCTTCCATAAAGGCCATGTGTAGCGATGGTACGAAACACATTAGAAGAAGCAGAAGACAGTAGTGGGGGCGTCAATAGTATATCTACCTTCTGGCAATTGATAAGACTATTTTATGGTCTTCTTCAACTACGCGGCTTTTTTTTTTTTTTTTTTTTAAATATCAAGCCTTGGTGACAGGCGAAGGGATATGATAACGGTAGCCGAAAGCCGCGAACGAAATCGGTACGAGTAAGATAGTGGCGGATGGCTCGAACAGGATCTAGCAGAAGATCGACCACGAGGCCATATACAAAGTCTGACAACGCAGGAATGGAGTACGAACGTTGAGCGCACGGACCTGAACGAACAGACTCATTTTTGGCGATAAATTCAGGAATGGGCCGAAAAAGAATGCAAGACCAATCCGCTGTCCAGGTCATAGAAGATCTTTCAAGAGCATAAAGTTGAGACACTCTGGACGCCAAAGCAAACGCCGCCACAAAGGCCGTCTCATAAGACACAGCTTTTATAGACGCGGACTCTAAGGGTTCAAAAGGTGGTATAATCAGGGCACACAGAACCACACCGATATCCTATTTCGGTAACAGTTGGCGAGTACAACGCGACTGTAATGCGAAGGCGCGAATAAGCGCAGAGACATTATCGTTAAGGCTAATGTTGGTACCAAAAGAAAGACGTAACACCCAGCCAGAGCAGAACGATAGCCTTCCATGGTGCTAATATGAGACTTCCTATCCTGGTGAAGGTGAAGGAAGAAGTCAATTACGAGGGAAATAGAGTCGGGAACGAAATGACGACCTCGGCACCAGGACAAATAATCCGCTGTAGAGACCGAACCCGAAAAACGAACGTAGCGAGTAAGGTCCTACATAAAATAAGCAACCCTAAGGTTGATGACAGAACCATAATGTCAAAGTCTAACCATTGGTGTAACGGTCAATACAGGAATAAAGTACTTGAAGGAGAAAGTCGGAAAAACTGTCCCCCAAGTACACCACAAAAACATTCTGTTGTTTAAGCACAATCCAAAGGTAAACGGATCTCAACACAATGTTTGTGTGTTAAAGTCAACATGGTACTGTGTTAATACAACACTGTGCTGAATTCAATTAAAGGCGACTAGTCCGTCATTCACAATCCCGCCGTCGTCCTCAGAGAATATCCACGTCCATAATCCAAAGACCTATTCCATATAACAGCATTTGACCAAATACTGTTGATTCCAATACAATTTTGATATTCTGAACTCCAGACTGGAAACAACAAGGTCTGAACAGAACTCTCTTCGTAGAGAAACGACGAACGTAAGTAAATCACAATGTGAAAAACCCGAGAGGAATTGATACCAGTGGATGGTTGACGCCAAACGAACGGACTTCCCCTCCCGCCGACGACCGACGATAGAGAATCAAAGGAAGTGCCGATGAATGGATATAAAATATGCATCTCGCAAATGAAGAAATGACGTGACAAACGGCGTTATGGCGTACCGGAAAACGTCTAACCGATGTAATAAAACGACGCACAGGTGTATGAGAGACACATGATGGCGTAATGAACATGTCGTCAAAGGTGTAATAGGAAAGCGTAATGTGAAAAATGCGAGAAACGTTGTATATGATAAACAACGTAGTGATTTCCTAATTCACAACAACTTAATGTATATACATGCTCATAATGGAGCAGGATACAAACTTATAAAAGTACACGACGTAACCGAAGGGCGTTGCAAACAGTAACCCCGAAGTCGATTGTAATAAATTTTCCTTCTCTTTAAACGCAGTAGAGATGAACATATTAAATGTTTGTAGCGTTAATCACTAAATGTAAGCTCAATGAGATAAATGGGATTATGGATCTTTGTGTCAGTGAACATGAAATAATGTGTCAATGAATATGGTTACACTATGACCTCTCCCGATGTAATTTGTCTCCTGCACATGAAATTCAGTACTGGAGTTTTATATGGAGAGAATATTAAACATTTACAACAATGTTACTATCAATAACCAAAAAGTCACACAACCGACATCCAGAACAAAGATTTTTCCAGGAAACCAAAACAAATCCTTAAAGAATTTTAAATTCCCGAAGAGAGGAAAAACATTTAAAGCCTCTCGCCGGCAGGAAAATGAGGTTATTAAAAAATTTAGAATTTGAAATGACCTAACACGAACAAATTTGTCGAGAAGAGGAAGAACAGTAAGAACATTACTAAAGAGCAGTTTGATGCTCTAGTAGACTGTACCGGTAATACATACTTGGTAGAAAGAAACCATAGAAGACTTCACGACCTACGTGTCATTAGGCTTATACATTCCCATTCACGCTAGTAAAATTTTAAATTTTCTCATAGGGAAGAAATTAAAATTAGTGCATAACTCCATCTGAATTATAAGCGTAACACAGTATACAGATGGAACCAGCTTGGTGAGAAACAAACAAATCACATGTATAAAACAAATTTGTGTATCAAGGCATAGCACAGTTTCACAATAAACAGTGGACAATAGGATTACATACTCACGATAACCAACACGTGATCCCTTTGTTGATCGACACACCCTTAATCACATAAAGAGATCAGCAAAGACGCTCATTAAAATGCAACAAACAGTCGTAGCATTGAAGCCCCGTAACATCCATTTATGCTATTATTATAGCATCGTTTAAATAGGGTTGAGTTGTGATTACGTACACAAAAACAACAAACACGTAAACATGAGAGGCAGAATAAAACCTCCGTAAGATCTCTCTTGAAGACAGGATATCAAAATCACATAATAATACTTGATATGACAAGAGATTACCTTCTTGGTAGGACCAAAGAATTGAATGGATGAAGGTGAGACACTATCAAAGTCCGAACAACAACAACAACATGGAACATTGACGGACTGCTTATAAAGACTCGGATTTCCCCGGCGGGGAAAAACGAACCTCCCGCGTCAAACGAGGGTAGTCCTCACAATCCTGGTAATTTATACAACAATTCAATGGATAAAATCATGAAACAACGAAACAAAAACTTGTTCGTTTAAAGTACATCACAATAGGCTCCATACTGACCGAACAAAACGGAATGTTGGGGGCTAATAAAAGCCCACCTCAAACACACCGGGTCGCAACTCAAAGTTTGTGTGAAGACGTAATAATGAATACACACTGGCCTAATGCAGGACTGTGTTATTTATTAAGCATGAGATTTCATAAAGACTTTTAGAAAAACATCGTCAGACGATCATTTCAAGAGAATTTAAAATCTCCGCCAAAAACCCAAATATTTAGCGACGTACGTCCAAAGACACTAAACACGTGGTCGACTCAAACGAATCCAACATTCGCCCCAACAAATAGATCGGGCACGGAATTAAATAAACTATGTCCAGATTTAACCGACAACGGAGAAAATAGACACACGACGTTGTTTATTAGCTTTCTTCTTTTAGAAGAAACATGTGGTACCGATAGACAGAGGCGAAATAACATGTGGCCAAGAATTCTTTTATCTGACGAAGACAATGGAATGCACCTAAAAGACCGACTTGGTCTTTGTCAAGCCGAACAAAGGAACGGGTTTGGGATCGACCCTAGACAATGAAGCTCCGGTACGGGTCAAACTGTCTAACAACCTAGAAATATCTTCGTGTAGAATAGCCCCGCTTGGCTAAATATATACCGACGCGGGCGAAACTGGATCTTGACCCACTACATTTCATATCCCAAAGAAATTTCTAAAACCCGTCTGTAGCATGTAAAAGATAAGCACGACGAACTTGGGCATAATTCTTCCAAGTCGTCGCCCTATAATACACATTCCGCGCACGTGGACGCACGACAACACAATTCTTTACAAGAAACACAAGCCGTGTGGGAGTCCAAAGGGGACAAATTTTGCCCGCACGTACGACAAGGAATAAAAAGTCGGAACCCCAGACATAATACAATAAGTAAGTTCCGAATAAACAACACAAGTCACACTTGATAAAGGATACACCAGCGAAACACTAATGTTGTAAATTGAATCTGAACACTTCCCTAGATGTGCACTGCTCGAGAGCAAACAGGAGAAAGAGGACGAGAATGGGCTGGCGTTGTCTTATATAGTAACCACGTTGGGAAGAGTGAGAGCTCGCCTAGGGGCGGATAACTCTCTCTCCTAGGGGAGATAATTTTTAGTTTTAACTTCCGTTTTCTACGTTTGATTGTGCATTTAAATGGAGTTTAAAGGCAATAATTTAAGCAGGTTTACGATTTAGGAAGCGAATGGAGTTATTATCAAGAAAATACTGTGATAATTCAGATACGTTCAAAATGTCATGTTTAGTGAGCAGTAAAAGGAAATCAATACAAAGTAAAATTGTAAAATATTTAAAAAGAAGTGCAAAAGATATTATATAGATAGAATTGTTATATAAAGGTAGACTACGGTCTCCGCCTGAGGAATTCAAATCCCCCATCACTGTAAATATATTGTTTCTGATTTATATTTTATTACTCTGTACCTTTGTATCTAAGGTGACGAGAATAAACAACTTACTTACTTACAAATTTCGGCACATTCTTAATTACCATTGTATATAAAAGTTCTTTGAATTCTAATGTTTGAAATTAAGAATAGTTGATAAACTAAATACTCGTCCAGCTTAATTAACATTTGTAAATGCTTTTATCTTGATATAACTGTTAGTTTGATTGTTGCTTTGATGGCATGCACCAATCAGTGTTACTAATACAATTGTTGATAAGCTAAATCCAACAGTGAGAACATTGTATTTCTATTTGGTGGGACAGAAATATATAAAAAAAATTAAACATGTAATATATCCATAGCCATTAAATATGTTGAATAAACCAACATTGATACTGTGGGTGAATTGACCTGGTTGTGGGTGAGTTGACTTTTTTGTGGGTGAATCGACCTGAAGTTGTGGGTGAATTGGTTGTGGGTGAATCAGTTTGTGGGTGAATTGACTGGATACCTTCAAAATAAAACTCCTGAACATTTATTGTCATTTCTATATTTTCCTATATTTTACTCAAAACCTCCTATATTTCCTCTATTTTGACTTTTTCTCATGAAAACCTTCACCAATACTCTGAAATGAGTCAATTTGGTATGGGAAAATACAGTTCAGAAATTTTTTTTAGGGAAACATTTCAATTTCTCTTTCTTGAACCAAGCAGCAGAACGGGTCTCCTCAACCACAACTATGACCATATTCCGTGGATATAATTTTATTAAACACCAAAGAACTATTAATTTTGGAACGTACAATGTAGTGTAGTGACCGGTCTTACACTTCCTTATTTTCCATATTTTCCCATATATTATTAAGAAAATTCCTATATTTCTCCTATATTGGTGACAGCCTCACGAGTTGCTAATTCATCTCCCCGCATGAAACCGAACCAACATATAAAAATAAACAGGTAAATATTAGAAACATGTTAAAAAAATACATCGTATTAACAAGTAACTGCTAAGTTTCACATTGAAATTTCCTGACTTAGAAGCGAACCAAAATTTTCAAAACTTAATGCTAATTCTTCATTTTAAAACGGATTTCTAAAACCAGGAAAGATTGTGTATTGATTTGCATAAACGAGCATCATCTAGGAGTCCGTAGTTTTTCAGCGTTCAAATGGCCCCTAGACGGTGTTCGAATTTTGCTGTGCGTGTACGATATTTTACCAGAATTTTTTTTTAAGTTTTATGGCGCTACATATTTTCCACAGGGTCGAACATTATATCGAGGATTGAGTCTTGACTCAAATGCCAACCGTTGAACGGCTTCTCGTGAAATGACAGTAATGTTTTTCGCTGTCAGGCCGGTCTGGTCATTTTGTTGCTGCCTCAATCTCGAAATTTGCAACAAATTTTGGACCAATCCCTCACTTGGTGTGGTTATTGTTCAGTAATGCCAATGCAGGGTCATCGTTGGGTCTTCAGCTTTTAACCACTAAAGTAAAAAAAATAAATTATCCTATCTTATCTTAACATAGCTAGGCCCTATCCTAGGTTTTGAATTCGACAGCCGAAAATAAGGTTCTACGCTAAGCTAGCTACACCCCCCAACCCAAGGTTTTTAATTCGACAACCGACAATAAGGTTCTACGATAAGCTAGCTACACCTCCCCCCCACACTAAGTGTAGGCTATACCTGTTTCCTATTCTAACGTGTTAAAAGCAATGAAAACTCAACGACGCCTTTGATGCATTATGGCCGATATTGGGAGACCGTTTTGGAGTATCTTCTGAAACTTTTCTGCAACGATATGGTGTTAATTGTGACCCAAATGCTGATCTGAACATTGAAAGGATCTTTCGTGAAAAAAAATACGAAAAGGCTTTCACAATGGAGTCCTTCTCAATAACAGCATCCTCAATAACCATAATTCCTGCATATATTTACTGCTGATCGTTAATTTGAACCGTGAATGCTTGACCATCTATGTCACTCCAGTCACGATTAAAAGCGTGCGATATATCAGTGAATAAAGAAGATCTCAAATGCTAAGTTTCACAAAACGCGGATAGGGGCCGAATGAACGCTGTTCTACATGATTCTCAATAGTATTTATCCTATCTAGCCGGAAACAGTTCCGCCGACTGTTCAGCAAATGAAGAGAATCATCCGCCAATTTGTCCAGAAAAATAATTCCAGACCCATTTCGCGTGGCATTAATATCACCAAAACTCAAGTAAATATGGAATAGTAACGTGTACTAAGCCGACAAATCTAACGTCTAGCATGAATGCTTTTTTCTCGGTGAAGTTGTCCTGGGGCTGTCGAGACATGATGACAATATCGCCTTATCACTGGGTATGCTTCTGTCCAAATGATTCCAAAGACTTTTGCAGGAATATACTCTCATCTCACACTGGGATTGTCATTTCATTTGATCGTCATTGAGATCCAGTGTTCATAAATGATCCCAATATCAGCGAACAAATACTGGTCTCTCACAGTCTGTGCAACCAATGATCGCCATGGTCAGTTAATTTGTCCCTCTTAACGTCTGCGTTTTGCTGAAACAGAAGAAAACGGAAATCCGTTACATTGTCTTTCTAATAACATGTTATAGAGATAAATATATCCACAGAAAATGAAAACCAGCTCCTGGAGATGGGTTGAAGTCCGTGTTTGGGGGTGCGGGGGTGATGACACAAGTGTTGTAACTAACTTGTGTATTTCACAAAGTCAAATATTTCAAAAAGAATTAAAGCATATGTAACACTGACCATTCCTTTCCAGGATGATTAACTGCCAATCAATGACACCCGGAAGTTGACTTCTTTCCTGCATCATGCATCTGGTCCTTCCACGTTAGACGGTCACTGGTTAGCTGACGGGCATCGTTATTGTTGGTCTTCAGTCGATCCGCTCAAGCAAGTCATCTTCTCTATCCGTCCGAGTGCGAATGCCAAAGGTGAATTGATAGATAAAGCGAATTGGCAAGTATTGCTATGATGAGTTGATATTGTCGTTGGTGACAGCCTCACGAGTTGGTAATTTCTCTCCCCGCATGAAACCGAACCAACATATAAAAAATAAACAGGTATTTATAAGAAACATGTTAAAAAAATACATCGTATTAACAAGTAACTGCTAAGTTTCACATTGAAATTTCCTGACTTAGAAGCGAACCAAAATTTTCAAAAGTTAATGCAAATTCTTCATTTTAGAACGAATTTGTAAAACCATTAAACGATTGTGTATTGATTTGCATAAACAAGCATCATCTATGAGTCCGTAGTTTTTCAGCGTTCAAATGGCCCCTAGACGGTGTTCGAATTTTGCTGTGCGTGTACGATATTTTATCAGAATTTTTTTTTTGGCGCTACATATTTTCCACAGGGTCGAACATTGTATCTAGGATTGAGTCTTGACTCAAATGCCAACCGTTGAACGGCTTCTCGTGAAATGACAGTAATGTTTTTCGCTGTCAGGCCGGTCTGGTCATTTTGTTGCTGCCTCAATCTCGAAATTTGCAACAAATTTTGGGCCAATCCCTCACTTGGTGTGGTTATTGTTTAGTAATGCTAAGGAGGGTCGTCGTTGGGTCTTCAGCTTTTAACCACTAAAGTTAAAAAAATAAATTATCCTATCTTATCTTAACTTAGCTAGGCCCTATCCTATGTTTGAATTCGACAGCCGATAATAAGGTTCTATGCTAAGCTAGCTACACCCCCCAACCCAAGGTTTTGAATTCGACAGCCGACAATAAGGTTCTACGCTAAGCTAGCTACACCCCCAACCCAAGGTTTTGAATTCGACAGCCGACAATAAGGTTCTACGCTTAGCTAGCTACACCCCCCACCCACCACGCTAAGTGTAGGCTATACCGGTTTCCTATTCTGACGTGTTAAAAGCAATGAAAACTCAACGACCCCTTTGATGCATTATGGCCGATATTGGGAGACCGTTTTGGAGTATCTTCTGAAACGTTTCTGCAACGATATGGTGTTAATTGTGACCCAAATGCTGATCTGGACATTGAAAGGGTCTTTCGCAAAAAAAAATACGAAAAGGCTTTCACAATGGAGGCCTTCTCAATAACAACATCGCCAATAACCATAATTCCTGCATATATTTACTGCTGATCGTTAATTTGAACCGTGAATGCTTGACCATCTATGTCACTCCAGTCAAGATTAAAAGCGTGCGATATATCAGTGAACAAAGAAGATCTCAAATGCTAAGTTTCACAACCCGTGGATAGGGGCCGAATGAACGCTGTTCTACATGACTCTCTATAGTATTTATCCTATCTAGCCGGAAGCAGTTACGCCGACTGTTCAGCAAATGAAGAGAATCATCCGCCAATTTGTCCAGAAAAATAATTCCAGACCCATTTCGCGTGGCATTAAATCACCAAAACTCAAGTAAATATGGAATAGTAACGTGTACTAAGCCGACAAATCTAACGTCTGGCATGAATGCTTTTTTAACGGCCAAGTTGTCCTGGGGCTGTCGAGACATGATGACAATATCGTCTTATCACTGGGTATGCTTCTGTCCAAATGATTCCAAAGACTTTTGCAGGATTATACTCTCATCTCACACTTGGATTGCCATTTGATTTGATCGCCAATGACATCCAGTGTTCATAAATGATCAGCAATATCAGCGAACAAATACTGGTCTCTCACAGTCTGTGCATCGCCATGGTCAGTTAATTTGTCCCTCTTAACGTCTGCGTTTTGCTGAAACAGAAGAAAACGGAAATCCGTTACATTGTCTTTCTAATAACATGTTAAAGAGAGAAATATATCGACAGAAAATGAAAACCAGCTCCTGGAGATGGGTTGAAGTGTTTGTTGGGGGAGGGGGGGGGGTGACACAAGTGTTGTAACTAACTTGTGTATTTCACAAAGTCAAATATTTCAAAAAGAATTAAAGCATATGTAACACTGACCATTCCTTTCAAGGATGATTAACTGCCAATCAAGGACACCCGGAAGTTGACTTCTATCCTCCATCATGCATCTAGTCCTTCCAAGTTAGACGTCACTGGTTAGCTGACGGGCATCGTTATTGTTGGTCTTCAGTCGATCAGCTCAAGCATGTCATCTGCCGTATCCGTCCGAGTGCGAATGCCAAAGGTGAATTGATAGATAAAGCGAATTGGCGCGTATTGCTATGATGAGTTGATATTGTCGTTGGTGACAGCCTCA
>JAVTVY010048043.1:0-23612 GCA_036873755.1 Hanleya hanleyi
ACGTTCATCTATCTCAGACTCCATTTATTGATCATGCGATCGTCCACGATTTGCCTACTTCTTGCCGGAGTCATTTTACTCGTCCACCTAAGCCGGTTTCGTCGAGTTCATCTGATGATTCTGAGGATTCTGATTCCACCTCGTCTAAAGATAAGCCGGGTCTCCCGCCTAAGATGGAAATTTCAGATAAAATGGATGCGCTTCTATCGTTACTACCGGATATGCCACGTGCTTCGAGTGTTCTTCCGTCACGTGCAGAAGGTCGTACGGCGGCTTCTTGGGCCTTTACGTCTTCGGCGTCGTCTTCTCGTCCTTCATGTGCACCGTCACCAGCATGGAAGGATAATTTGGTGAAGTTTGATCGACAATTAGAGGACGATAACAAGTTACGTAAACCTCGTTTTCGGTCTCAGTTTGACATTCATGATAACGTGTTGCCCGACAAACCACCCAAACTAGATCGGGATTTGAGTCACATTTCTAAGGTGGGCAAGTTGGCCCCTTCATCTGTCACATCTAAAGTTATGCAGAATATTTTGGAGATGTTGCAAGAAATTCAACGGGCTTCATCTACCGCAGATTGGTTTCTGCTAGCGGCTTCTCGTATTGCTTTGGATCCTGCATCATTTCTAGAGGATGGTTCGGCTCGTTTATCTCCGGGTCGCGTGGCTTATTTGCGTGGTTTTATGGACACGCTCGCTAGCGCTAACCGTCGAGTCATCGAAGCTGGTTCGTATTCTTATGTTTCACTTGTCCAAGCACAACGGGAGTCCTTGCTTAAGGTGGTCAAACCGGATGTCCCTCATTTGGTTAAGGAGCAATTACTTCATCAACCATTGGCATCTAAGTACATCTTCAACAGTGCTATTGAGTCTGTTTTGCCCTCAATACGGGAAGAGCGGACATCTCGCCTGATTGCATCGGTAGCTCGTCGTCCGAGCTCCGCCGGGGAGCGTAAACCGAGAAGAGGTCGTACTCCCTCTGCCACTACCAACCAACAGGAGGGTTCCTCTAGGAGTAATTTTCGTGGTATTGACAAACCCCCACGTGGACGTGGGCGGCGTTCTTTTCGTGGGAAATCCTCCAAACGAAGTGGACAGTCCAGCAAGTGACTATTCCAACCCCACTCCTGTTCAAAACGTAGATTTTCAACTTCCGGCTTTCCGTCCATTTACTCATCATGTCGTGGGCGGGCGTCTGCGGGTCTTCTACGAGAATTGGCGGCTCATCACCGACGACGCCTGGATTATAAGAGTTTTAAAAGAGGGCTTCCTGTTCAATTTTCAATCACTGCCCAAACTCATCCCTTGGCCTCGTCCCTCTCGTCTGCCAGTTCCTGTAGGTCACTTACAGACGCTGCTATCTTCGGTCACCACACTCATCGAAAAGGGAGCTGTAAGGGAATTACCACGGACCGAAGACAGCCTTGGTTTTTACAGCCACGTGTTTCTGGTACCGAAGAAGGACTCGGACCAGATGCGAATGGTGATCGATTTAAAGGTTTTGAACAAACTTCATCTCATCACCCCACCTCATTTCAAGATGCCTTCTGTGTCATCGATTCGGGCCCGCATACATCTCCAGGATTGGTTGGCCTCAATCGATCTCCAGGACGCGTATCTTCATATACCAATTCATCCACGTCATCGCCGTTACCTACGCTTTGTGATCAACGATCGCCGCTTCGAATGGCAGGTTCTTCCTTTCGGTGTCAACATCGCCCCTTGGTTGTTTACCCGGATCACTACACCGGTTATGGCTTTTCTTCACTTAAGAGGGATTCATATCGAGGTCTATATAGACGACATTCTCCTGTGGGCTGCGGACGAGTCTCTCCTCAACGCCCAGGTCCGGTTCACACTACTGGTGTTGCAGCACCTAGGTTTCATCCCTCATCCTCTCAAGTCAGAGTTGGTTCCGGCTCAGGTACGCCGCTACATTGGAGCGATATTCGATACTCGGTTACAACTGGTGTACCCTCCGGAGGATCGTTGGGACAAAATTCAACTCCTGGTTCGAAAGTTTTTGTCATCAACGTCACAGACACGACAGCGGTGGCAAAGTCTGGTGGGTTTGCTCACTTCCACTCAGGGCCTTACTCATTACGGCCGACTGCAAGTTCGACCTCTACAGTATCATCTGTATCCATTCCTACTGACGCCTTCCCTAAATCCGGCGGTACCAGTGTTGACGTCTCTACATCCACATCTGATTTGGTGGCTCTCTCGCCACAACGTCATGCAGGGAGTACCATTCCGTTTTCCGGTTCCGGTTCACCATCTTTACACAGATGCTTCGGAGACCGGCTGGGGAGCCCACCTGGACGACTTGGAAGTGTCCGGCAGATGGTCAACATTGGATGCCAGACTTCACATCAACCTTCTGGAGATGAAGGCAGTCATATTAGCGGTTCAACATTGGAGTCAACGTCTCACGAACTCGTCTCTTCTCATTGCGACGGACAACTCCACGGTCATTGCCCACATCAACAAGATGGGTACCACCCGGTCGCTATCAACGTTTCGTCTGGTGTGGGATCTGTACGAGTGGGCTCGCCTTCATCAGTGTTATATCCATGCTCGCCATGTTCCCGGACGTCTCAATGTCTTAGCGGACAGTTTGTCTCGGCCAGACACCGTTCTTCAGACAGAGTGGCAACTTCATCGGGAGGTATTCCGACAGATTTGCAGCATTTGGGAGTCACCCTTGATCGATTTGTTTGCGACGAGGAACAACGCCCAGTTAGCCCTGTTCGTCAGTCCGATTCTGGATCCTCGAGCCTTCGCAATCGACGCTCTGTCTCTCAACTGGGACAACTTCCTAGCTTATGCCTACCCACCAATGGCCTTGATTCTGGAAGTTCTTCAAAAGATTTCGCAACACGACTGCATCATTCTGCTCGTAGTTCCGTGGTGGCCTCGTCGACAGTGGTTCCCGGTTCTAGTTCCGCTCCTCACTGCGCCTCCACGTTGTCTCCCAGTTTGGCCCAGCCTGTTATGTCAACCGCACGGGATTCTCCATCACAACCCGCGGTGGCTCAACCTACACGTCTGCAGACTATCCAGAATGCACTCTCACTCCAAGGATTTTCAGCAGAGGTTGCACGGACGATGGTTTCAGCCAACCGATCCTCCACATCACAGCTCTATCAGGCGAAATGGGCCTATTTCGTCTCCTGGTGCCGAGATCATGATGCCGATCCCGACACTGCCTCTGTTTCCCTAGTAGCTGACTTCCTCCTTCACCTTCACCGTGATAAGAAGTTCCAAGTCAGCACCATTGAAGGGTATAGATCTGCTCTAGCTAGGGTGTTACGGCTTACTTCGGGTTCTGAAATTAGCCTTAATGATAATATCTCTGCGCTAATTCGCGCCTTCGCACTTCAGTCGCGTCGTACTCGGCAACTGTTACCGAAATGGGATATTGGTGTGGTTCTATGTGCTCTGATTCATCCACCTTTTGAACCATTAGAATCCGCGTCTATTAAAGCTGTGTCTTATAAGACGGCCTTTTTGGCGGCGTTTGCTTTGGCGTCCAGAGTGTCTGAACTTCATGCTCTTGAGAGATCTTCTATGACCTGGAAAGCGGATTGGTCTTCCATTTCTTTTAGGCCCATTCCTGAATTTATCGCCAAAAATGAGTCTGTTCGTTCAGGTCCGTGTGCTCAACGCTCGTATTCCGTTCCTGCGTTATCAGACTTTGTACATGGTCTCGAGGACGATCTTCTGCTATGTCCTGTTCGAGCCATCCGCCACTATCTTACTCGTACCGACCCCGTTCGCGGCTCTCGGCGCCTGTTATTTCTGTCTCTACGCCCAGCTGCAAGGCGTGACATTACAAAAAATACCATTGCCGCTTGGCTGAAGAAAACCATTAAGTGGTCTTATCAACTGGCCATTGACTCCCCTCCACTGTTGTCTACTGCTTCTTCACATGAAATCCGAGCCATAGCTACGTCATGGCCTTTATGGAAGAACTTGTCCGTCCAGGACATTGTCCAGTCTTGTGCCTGGACGGCGAACTCCACGTTCACCAATTTCTATCTGAGAGATATGTCAGTCCAATCAGATAGTGTGACCACGCTTGGGCCTTTGGTAGCCGCCCAACACGTGGTCCAGTAAAAATTTCAAAAAGGGGGGGGGGGCGGCATTTTGGATCACCACAGCAAATCAGACAACTTGCTGTATCATCTCATCTCATCTCCCATTCGAAACAAATACTAGAAGGAAGAAATAAGTCAGATGGCCAGCCAGGGATGTCCATTTCATCATTATGAAGGCCTGACACTATGGTGAGTTTTTCAACTTTACCTTAACTATGGTTTGTTTGTGTCTTTCAGAAACTGACTTCCTTCTAGATGTCTCAGCTGGGTCACCTGTGCCTCAACTCACAAGAATACCCGCTCCAGACCTAGTGTCAACAGTAGTGATGAAAGTACAGAGAGTTGAACAGAGCGCGGCTCGCCCAGAGAGCAAGCACGGCAATTCCAACGCATCTAAGTTCATCACTCCAAGAATGGGAGTTGTCCTCAAGAAGCTTGCGATCTGAGAGTGGTGTGGACTTGATACCTTCCAAGATTCGGGATTGCGTCCGTCCCCCCTTATCTTACGGTTGGATCAAGGATTTCCCTGTATGCAAAGGATTGCGGCCGGTTCCCCCCTAGTCATACAGTGCCTGCCAAGGGGACCTATCTTGTTGCCGAGGGCGCCTGGGGTATCCTTCATCTTGGAAGTATTGTGTACCACACCACGAGCACTGCTACATGGATGGAGACAATCAGAAGATAAGTAGAACTGTATCAATTCCTTCAATTACCCTATGCGTCTTTGACCAGGGTTAACTTGTTGAGTAATAATGTCTCAGATTTATACCCATGTCGGTATCGTTCCAGCGATTACTAGTCTGCTATGGGAGTTACCACAAGGCCAAGGTTCCCGCCTCCATATGTTGGTACTGTGGCATTGAATTGAAACAGGTTTACGATTTGGGAATCAAATATCAAACATTTAAAAACAATGTTTCTATTTGTTACCAAATCAAACCTGTTTCAATTTAATTGTCCCTCCCTCCGTCCCCTCATGCCGGCCTTAAACACTACAAGTCTCGGTAATTAAAATGAGAATAGAGGGCGAATATGGCTGCTGCAGACCATTTATAGTAATCCTGCTGGAATGGGATGGGAGAGTTCTCCTAGGGGCGGACAACTCTCCGCCTAGGGGAGCTAACTTTTAGTTTTAACTTCCGTTTTCTACGTTGTATCATCTTCCTGACGGAGATTAATAGGCATTGAATTGAAACAGGTTTGATTTGGTAACAAATAGAAACATTGTTTTTAAATGTTTGATTTTTGTATTCAATAACATCGTGGTCAATATACACAGTATGAGCAAGAATATCAGTCCGAGAAATCGAGCAATTTCCCTTCACTTCGACGAACTTCAGTCTCCCCGTAGCATGTAAAACCACTGCATCTGGAATAGCGATGACATCAGTTATACGACACTCCACATTATCACGTCGTCCAACAAGTAGTGCTGATGCCCACTTCCAATTGTGACGTTGCGATCTTGACAACCTAGCCACACAGTGCACTCCACCGTGGACTTGAAGAAATAAACAGCATGCCTTGTCATTTATTTTTGATGATCAGTTTCTCCCGTTTTCTCATGAATGCTAGACACAAGTTGAAATTAATTATCAAATTTTCTTCATTCTGTACCTGTTTTAACATATGTCACTCTCATGAAGTTTCAGAAAACTTGAAGGCAGTCTAGATTTTGAGGCTGATTACATCTTTAGTTATCTTCCATGGACTGTGTATCCTTCCATGAATACAGAGCTCTATATGGCAAACTACTCTGTATATTCTCTATTTCATACTACATGTAATGTACATTTTATATTTGTGATTGTCAGGTCTATCTATTGAGGAAGTATGCCTCTCATCATGTGCCCGAACATGGCCTGAGGTTTTATATCTGCAGTCTCCACACAGAGACCATTGTCTACAAGGTAAGAGAACTGTTGTCCTCTGTGACAGAGAATAATGAAGCATATGGAGTTTGTCCACAATTGTTTTCCTTACTTGTTACATGTATGTAATAGAATAGACAATTATCAAAAGTACCGTACACAAACATTCCGAGGCAAAAATCCTTACAGCCTTCCAATATGCACCATCTTGAACACATGTTGAATATCACAGGTTAAATTCCTCAAACCAAGTCACAGTCTATTATTTTGGCATTTATCAATATATTTTACCAAATATTCCCATCATATTGTGATATACTGCAGAGTGGAAGCAATATCTCTATGATCTACTGTATTCCCTTACAGAAATTTAAGGTTGCGGGGAGCTCCCGCTAAGCTCCCGAGCTCATATGTTAACTTGTGCGAGCTATCTGCTACCTTGCGCGAGCTATCCGCTACCTTGCGCGAACTAGTGCGAGCTAACCAGCAGATCGCGAGAGCCAGTGCAAGCTACCCGTTAACTCGCGTGAGATACCCGCTACCTCGCGTTCACTATCATAGATTGTTTCTAGTACTCACCGCAAGTTTGCGCTACCTAGCATCATCGCAGAGTTTCAAACCTGCTAGCTCGCGAGAGGTAGCGCAAGTTTGCGGGAGCTATCGCAAGTTTGAGATATTTGATAGTCTCTGTACTCTTGAGATTCCACATCATTACTATTCCGGTCCAGCTAGGCCTTCCTTGAACCAACATCTGGAAAATCTGGGTCAGTCTGAGTTGACCAGTGTGTAGGAATACATAATAAAATTCCAAAGTTCCCTTCCACAGAAGGCCAAATAATCTGTTCTCTGCAGAGCTACAGATATTTACTTATGTTTTCACATTCTTGTGAATGATAAACTTTCTTTAGATATGGGATTAGTGCCCTTTTATCCTTGGTATTTCCTGCCCTGGAAATGGACTACTTTTGAATGCAGTCAGCATTTGAAAAATTGGAGGGAGAAGCTGTTATACATCTCAGTTCAATGGATGTATCTATAAGGGAGAGCCATTTCATGCTGTTTCATTAGTTTCTGGTAAGTACATCCTCTTTTAAATGATCAAGCAATCATAGCTGAGTTTTGCCTGAAGTGAACATAGTGAGAGTAGGAGAGGGTTTAATTATGAATTTTCTAAATTAGACCGGTCATGGTCTAGAGTATAAGGCATATAATGCAGTTAGTAATCCACTAAAACTCACCTCATGTTATTGCTTAAAGATGAATAGGAATTCAATTTGGATTCATTTGATACCAGTAGGCTATTTCTTAACCCTATCTGGCCTGGGCGATTTGGGGTAAAATGCTGAGGGGCGGAAAGTGCCCCCTATATATTTTCGCTATCGCTAAGGCTAGAGGGCTGAAACTTACCACACTATATCTTTGGGTCAAGCTCTACCAGAAAATGTAAAAAAATCCAAGATGGCCGCCATGATGACGTCACTGTGATGCCATTTTCAAAAAGAGCCTCTTTGGACGATTTTTCGGTCAAAATCGTCGATTTTTTTAATTTTTGCTTTTTCTTCGCAAAAACTGCATGATAAATTAGTAAATAATAATCTGATATGAAATAAAATAAGTTTTATCCACTTTTCCGTAGAGAAAAGCAAAATTTTTGAAGAAATATGACTAAAGCATAACTTTTTCTGGTACCCCATATGGCCGCCATTTTGAATTTACCCATGATCCTCTGCTTGTGGGGTTATGCAAATAGGCTCAAAATGACCCCAATACGATACCCTATAACATCAAGAATGTTTCAGCTCTCCATTTTGTGGCGTTTCGGAGATATCGCAGAAAGTTTGGCAGGAGGGCATTTTTGCCCCCCCTTCCCCAGGCCTGGTAGGGTTAATGGGGGAAGGGAGGGAGAGGGAACAAATCAGGGGGTGTTTTTTGTTGATGCCGAGACATATGTTGCAGAAAAATGCATAGAATGGCGTTGATTCAACATGCGGAATTTTTGAAGAAAAATGGCGAAAACATCACTTTTCTGGTACCCCCCATGGCCGCCATTTTGAATTTACCCATGATCCTTTGCTCGGGGGGTCATGCAAATCGGCTCAAAATGACCCCAATATGATAATCGAAAAAGTCACGGAGTTTCAGCTCTCGATCTTTTGTCGTTCCGGAGATATAAGCAAAAAACCAACAGGGGGGGCGGAAAGTGCCCCCCCCCCAGGCCAGGTAGGTTTAAGCAAAATAAATGGATGGTCATTATTCAGTTAACCCATGGTTAACCTCAATTAGCTAAAAAACTTTTAATTTTATTGGATAGTTAATATACATTTTTGCAAAATTCAGATCTTTTCCCCTAATTTGTTCTGCATGTTTTCAAATAGCTGATGTATATATAGTACATGTATGCTCCCCCTGTCTTTGTTCTGATCTTGACCTACATCATGAATTTGTGAAATTGTAGGCTGAACCAGGGTCACTGATTTTGTGGATCAAGTTTGATAGGTCGCTGGCTTGCGCAACCTACCACTACCTTGCGCTACCTACCGCTAGCTCGCGCAACCTACTAACAGTAATACAACTTGGGATCTTCGTTAACTAGCGCTAGCTACCATGGACAGCCGCAAACTAGCAATGTTTCAAATGGGAGCTTATCGGTAGCTCCCGGCAAGGCACTAGCTTGCGGGGAGCTAGCGCAAGGTTGCGGTGAGCTATCGCGAGCTTGCGGGGAGGTATCGCGAGCTCGCGGGGAGCTAGCACAAGCTCGCACGGAGCAGGAATGGGGAGCTGGCGCGAGCTCGCAGGGAGCTACAATGGGGAGCTGGCGCAAGCTTGCGCTAGGTTGCGGGGAGCTATCACTACCTTGCGGGAGCCAACCTGTCGGCCCTATCCGGAGCTAGCGCGAGCCCCCAATGTTTCAAATGGGATCTTATCGGTAGCTAACACTGTAAGCTACCGCAAGCTAACTCCGCAATCTCTCCGCAATCTTAATTTTCTGTAAGGGTATCCCCTTGGAACAGTTTTGAACAGCACTGTTTGAAGTTCGGATTGGCTAGTGCAAAGGGTGTGGGGTCATTACACTGAACTACATGAGGCCAGCAATTCAAAAGCTACTGTTATATTTCACACCACTTTATTGTATTCACTGTATATTGAATATACATGCTGATACTTGCAAAATCATACACAATTCAATTTATTTGAATGGGTGTATAAACAGTCAATTGTTAAATGCTGAACGTGATGTTAAACCTCAATTCTCTCTCTCTCAATTGTTAAATGTCAGCAGTATGTTTCATCATGGTAATAATATGTCAATTATAGTGTTTCCAGCAACGATGAACATGATGGAGCATATAATCAATGTATGGTAATGATTTGCTGTGATCATAAAATGTTGAAGGTTATTGATGTGCACAAGTGTTCAATAAGCATCTCTCAACTCTGCCCCATGATTCTTTCCTGGGCAGACAGGATTGGTAAGCAATGTTGTAGGAGCAGATGACTTCCTTGTTCTGCTTCAGCAGTTAATCACATTGACTGGTGTTGCAATCTGAAAGACAAGAAATTGTGATAATTCAGGATACATATGCTCAGGCAATAAGACCTGTTCGGTTATATTTATTTAGTAATTATTTGTTCTTTCAACAATATTGATGACAACACCCTGATCTGAAAAAAATACAAATGTAGTCTAGGGAGCATTCAAGTATTACATACACAAGAAAATCAGATTTTTCTTACTAACTCCCCCCTTCCCGCCTCTGTATGCAAAATGTAACCTGGAATAAATGGGTAAAAAAGAAAATCTTAAGACTGATTTATGAGACGGATGATACATTCTATGTTTAATGCCTGAATAATAAATGTCTGGCTATGACACACGTAAGCAAAGCATGTGCATTGGAATTTTCAAAATTATTATCCTCTTAATAAAATAACCAAATGCTCATCTAAATACATAGTTGTTTATTATAAATGATGATTGGAATGGATTGGGTATGGTAAATCCCTCTCTCTAGGAGTATCAAGTGAGTATCACTGGGTTAAATATGTCAATGACTCTTTACAAATAGTCATGTCTCATCAGACATAGGCTCTACAAATTATAGCTATGAAAGTAAACATGGCAGTCATACACATTATTCTGGTTGGCACCTTGATAATGATTTCTGATTTTAAAACTTCCCCGCTTCTGACCCTGCCCTTATATACTCCTCCTTCGACCGTGCCCTTTTCTTCTCCCCTTTGATCAGTGACCCTGCCCTGCCATCCCCTCCTCTGACCCTAACCGCTCCTCCGTCACTCCTCTCAGGTCAGTGCCTCATCCCTGCTCCTGTGACCCAAAGCACCATTTTCACATCACTTGTCTTCATTGGTATATTACCCACTGGAATCATTCAGCAAGCTGCATTGGGAATGTATTGCAGATAATAACTCCCCAGACCCAGAACCAAACAGAGTTTGAAGTTATTGCACAAAATCTAGGTAGGCCATCATCCAGGCCAGACGATTTTAGAGATAAACACTTTCCAGTTGTTTTTTCAAATGACAACAGTGGGTGATAGATATACCAGTGAATGCATGGTATTCAGTGATAACCACAGCATGTAATATTTACTGTTATACAACCCTGGTAGAAAAGTTAATGCTACAAATAGATTAACTTGATAATATCATGATAGCATCATTGTATATTCCTAAATGTTATATAACCAGAAAGAAATATTATTTTCATTAATTTGTAAATGTACTCACAAAATATGAGATGCCCTCTTCATCTTCAGTGGTTAGCTATCACACTCACAGGATCTCACTCAGGATCTGGCAGTATCCCTGGCCTGGTTGAGTTAAAAATTCAGGTTATAAAATTGGTTATTTGCCATTTAGAGGTATATGAATAGGGCTTATCTTTCTATTCCACAATATTAGTAATCCAATAAATGTTAAGGTAATATAATCTTGCAACATGTTAGGAATATTTAGACAATTTATATATTTGAAATTCTAATTACATTAATAGTTGAAGAGTCGCATAGCTGGGCTCATAAAGTAAAAAACACAAATGTAGCCCATGTGGCCCATCTTTCATGTAAGTGTCACAAAACAAAGGACATGAATAGTCTGTCTGGGAACAAGAACGATTGAGTCTGAGTGGCTGCCTTTCAGTAATAGAAAGGCTTGAACTATAGAATCTTACATGAGAAACCACCCAACTGTAAATCTTACAGGTACATGTAGCACACATGTTAACACGAAGTAGGCTCTCATTTGCAAATTGTCCGGTAATGAGTGAGTCCATCCGAATTGTTTCGTTAGCAAATAAGGAGAATCGTTGACATTAGAACCTTGATTTTTGGCATGAACGTGCATTAGGGGACTGTTACCAGCAAGTTCTGAGCTGACGTACTTTTGATGAAAATTTGTCCTACTTAGGTGACCTATAATATTACGCTTGGACCCCCAAGTCATCTAGGTGACCTATAACATTACGCTTGGATCCCTAAGTCATCTTCCTCACCCTACTTCATAGGTCCTGTGACGTTAGTCACACTACTCATGTTTGAGACCGGATAAAGGACAATTACTGACTGATTTTTTCTGCTTTTCTGCATTTTGAATTGTACATGCAGCATCATTCATTAAACAGGAGATCAGTTTCTGCATATTGGTACTCTTTGTACAAAACTTTCGAGATCATGCATCAAGCTTTCAACTGAAACAACAAATACTCCCATACCAAAATTCCACAGTGCTGGCTCTTTTGTGTTCTTAATTAGAAGTGGAATATCCCAAAATGGACAAAAGAGACTTTGTTCAATTTCTCACACATTTTCTAAGAGCCACAAATAGTTTTTGTATCTTGAAATCATATTGAACTAGAAATTTAAATTACATTCTCCATCTCAAAATTCCTCAAACCAAGAATATATCTTCCTATTCTAGTCGCTGATGGGTGGCGACTCTCTCCGGGTACTCCGGCTTCCTCCACCAACCAAAACTGATTGTCACCATAGTGAAACAACCTTGAGTGTGACATTAAGCCAAATCCCCCCCCCCCCCCCCCCACATTCTAGCCTTTGCTTCATTGACTCACCATTTCTATCTGCTGTAAGTCCTGGATAGATTAATCTAATTTTCGATACCTCCTCCACCTCTTTGATCCATATCAAAAGATCAGTGAAGTTCTCCTGCTCCTGTTCTGCTGTTATTGACTTGGCTGATTCTCTCAACTGAGGTAGAGAACATATTAATCCAAGTACACTATTATTGTTGTATTCAACAGTCTGCCTATTAGACAATCAGATGAAAGATGGGCCTCTCTCACTCTCTGAAACATTTTACCATTGTTTACTGGAATAACTAAGGTGGAAAATTGTCCCCGCCCCCTCCCACCAATCTACTTAATGCCTTCTCACTCTATTAGATAATGATTATCTGAAACAAGCCTAGTATTTAAATTTCCAAATTAACCATATATGAAAATGAAATTCGTTTTGATGGATCCCACGAGTTACTAGAATGGAGTTCTAAGACACAGAAATCTAGTAGGACAGGAAGTGGTTTACTTACTGCAAGATCTTCACCAGCATCTGAGTAAGCCTTCATAAACTGGACCACAATATATCATGATGGATTTCATATCCGGCTTTGCAATGTCCACATCTGTAGTAATAAGATAGATATAGAAAGTGAAACCTCGGTTGACAGTGGTTGTCAGCAGAAATCCCAAGTCTAAGATATGTGCATTGCATGTTAATATCTTTCTATTCCACAATATTAATCCACATGTTATTGTTTTGTTCACTCAAACTCAAAACCAAGGGTGGTAGCATATGGAAACAACAGATTGCTCATATTATACTAGCTAACCAAGTATTTTCATAAATGTACATGCATTTTGGTCTTTCTTTGGATAACAGCAATCAGACTACTGTACATTGCAAAGATCCTGTATTATCTATTATTTATTTCTTCAGCAGATTATTAGAATGGCGAAATATCATGATTGTCACAAATGGTCACAAATCACATTTGAATCTTAGGAACTCTTGATAAATTGGTATTTAGTAGCAGTCAATCACAATTAACACTTAGCAACTTTGTTTTAACGGACCAGGTAAAATTCAACAAAATAAAACTTACATGTGTACCACAAAGAAAGTTCCTCCTTTTTTAAAACTGGAAAATGTGATAAACTAACATTCAAAAAAATCCTGCCTTCCCCCCCCATTATTATTATCTCATTATACAATATCAGAACAAATACATACCTGTATTATGTAATTTACTACCAATCAACTTAACATTTTAAACTCTAATCTGCAATTTTATCTTTGTTTATAGGCACAATACATCAGAACAAAAACAGTTCTAATATCTTTAATTTTCAATCAATCAACTTGAATTTGATCCAGTCTTCCATCTATGATTAGCAACTGTTTATGTTTTGACAGTAAAACCATGTCTTCTGGGAAGGAAAGTTGCAATTATCAGTTACAGCCAGTATTGCATTTCCCATATCATGTATGTACATTAGATATAAACTGTTATAAATTTTCTATTTGAAAACTGATCTCAATATACATGTACGTTTATGAAACAATTCAGTTTGAACAGTAAAACCATGATGTACCCTATCACTTGTAGCGAATTATATTGAATCTTCTCATGCACATGTTCCGAGTCCGTCTCTAATAAAGAATTTGAATTTGTACGGTAGCCTATATTGAAATACAAGCATTATGAACACACCCTGATGCAGGTAAAAAAGTCATCCCATGTACTGACAAGCGCTGGATGAGCGCAAAGACCTCCGTCGAGGCAACAGGGTCCGTAGCGTAATACATCACTGAATAACATACGGCCGGATGCCAAGCTCAATTTTGCATTTGTTGGACGTTAGCTTCATCAATGGTAATTAATCTGGGATTGAGGGTTCCTCACTAGCATGTCCAGACAGGGATGTGAAAGTCACATTCCCAGCAAATACTTTTTGTTTGATTTGACGTGCTTGAAATATTGGGGTATGGAATAGAGTATATTGATGGAAAACCTGGAAAAGTGCTTGAGACATTAGGCCCCATCCCACCCACACCTCCCCATGAGAGGATCCCCTCACCCAAATCAACACGTTAGCGACAGAAATGAGACCCTGTGTGCCTAGTTGTACCAACTTGCTTGTGATTTTGTGCTATAGGCCCAACACAGCAACACTTCATATTTTGTATGTGTACAGTATAGCATCATCATTGATGAGAGAATGCTCTTCAAAACACACCTGATTTTACCGACACTTCGTTCTGATCTGTCTCAACATCATATGATGAGGATTCAATGCGCTCGGTATAATTTTGTATGCTGGTGTTACAGGTCACCTTCGCCTTCACCTTACTGTATCAATGACCATGGACTTGTACATGTATCACATTCACATTGAATGGTGATGGCTGATGAGAATATTGCCCCTGTGGAACAAATGACTGGATTCCACGCAGCAAATATTTATTGTGTAACAGTGAGAAGAAAATTAATTGTATAAACATTCCAAGCCTCATTGAACACAAGCCGCACCATACTTGATATGAATATAACGCGCGTACATTAGCTCGCTTGGACGTCGCTTAGTTAAATATGGACAGACTCGCAAAAATCTCAAAATTTTCAAAAGCCACAAAAAATGCCCTCAGCTTGTACAGAGTAAGTAAAAATACTTATGTACAACTTGATGTTTAGAAATGACTGTGTTGAGCGGTTCTATTCTCAACTTCTCTTTTATTCTAGGTCATAGAGGACAGGGTTTGGTAGATAATTAAAAACTGTATTAACTCGGCTTCACATTTTAGAGAATGACTTTAATTGAGTCAAAGATGAAAGAGAAATACACTTATAAAAAAATCTATTTAAAAAAATATATGTTTATATTAATTTCCATAATTTATTGAAAAAAACTATACGTAGACTTCGACCACCCAATATCACACAGGCCAGGCAACTGTGAGAACAAGTGAAAGATACCCATCGAGTTGAGCGGATTTGCAGATAAACAACAACAAAAAATTGCACTTTGTGCCTCACGAGGCCCTTCTCCACAGAGTGCATGCCAGTTATTTTTCTAGACTACAACAACAACAGTTTTTGCCTGTATCACAGTTCGAGCTTCCGATGACCCTTCAACCTTACCCAGACGACGGATAATTTTTAACAGATTGTCCGGCTAGGTTGTTGATCGGATTCACAGATCATGAATTCCACCGTGACGGAATCACCGTTGGGAAGACTTTTTCTTTATTCAAAGTCATGTACTCGGAAGTTCCGTGGTCATACCCATGTAGTTTCAAGTTTAATTTGCTATTCTATGACATCTGTTTACGGATCCATGAAAAATCTACAGATGATCCAGCATTTTCAGTAAATGATGCTTCGAAATGTTCGTGACGGAATCACCTGAAACGGACATGACTCTTGACTAGTGTTGCTTGTCTATTTTTTTGCTGCTCTGTTTCAATCTGACTATTCTTATATGACATCTCTTACTAACATACAGTACCCAAGGATGATAAGATTTTTTTCATCGTGAGAAAAACGCGACTGGATTATCCCAAGGGTTAAATCTAGTCCGTGACGGAATCGACAAAAAATCGTGATGGAATCACGAGTGCGCTTTTTAAATCTTATCGGTAAAAGTGCTTTATTAATTACACATTTTCTTCAAAAAAATATTCCTAGAGTGAATTTATCTCTTCTACTTAGAAAATGAAAACTCTGACCTCTTATTTTTACTAAGGTATACAGCTCCCGCCACAGATTCAGATTCAGATTCATTTTATTGTATAAAACACCTCATCGAGGCCGTATACAAATTTAACAAAAGGAATACCAATAAACAGTCAAGATCAACATATTATACATGCATATCTTTTCTGCAGATGTTTCAAAATAGTATAGTTTTCAGTAAAGTGCAATTTTTCTTCTTTGACAATTTAGAATTTCCCGAGTTCTTCATGTTAAAAAATTGCGGGAAAAATATTTCGCTATTAAAACACATCTTCTCTATTATTGGCTTGTTCCCGGGGATCATAGGAAGCGAATAGAACAGACAGCATGCTAATATAGGGTCTACGACAGAATGTGGAGTGAATTTTATGCGAAAAAGGGCTGTTTAGCAATGTCCGCTTTCCGTGGAATTCATGAGCGCACGATTGAAGTATCATGGGAAGATATATATTTCCAGTCGCTATCTCCCCCCCCCCCATCTTCAAACAAAAGGAAAAGAAAAAGCCGAGAGAGCGCCTCGTGAGGCAGAGTTATTTTTCCAGACTACAACAACAACAGTTTTTGCCTCTATCACAGTTCGAGCTTCCGATGACCCTTCAACATTACCCAGACGACGGATAATTGTTGACAGATTATCCGGCTAGGTTGTTGATCGGATTCACAGATAACGATTGAAGCATGGGAAGATATATTTTTTCAGTCGCTATCTCCCCCCCTCCCCCCCCCCCCCCCCTTATTGGGGTATGGAATAGAGTATATTGATGGAAAACCTGGAAAAGTGCTTGAGACATTAGGCCCCATCCCACCCACACCTCCCCATGAGAGGATCCCCTCACCCAAATCAACACGTTAGCAACAGAAATGAGACCCTGTGTGCCTAGTTGTACCAACTTGCTTGTGATTTTGTGCTATAGGCCCAACACAGCAACACTTCATATTTTGTATGTATACAGTATAGCATCATCATTGATGAGAGAATGCTCTTCAAAACACACCTGATTTTACCGACACTTCGTTCTGATCTGTCTCAACATCATATGATGAGGATTCAATGCGCTCGGTATAATTTTGTATACTGGTGTTACAGGTCACCTTCGCCTTCACCTTACTGTATCAATGACCATGGACTTGTACATGTATCACATTCACATTGAATGGTGATGGCTGATGAGAATATTGCCCCTATGGAGCAAATGACTGGATTCCACGCAGCAAATATTTATTGTGTAACAGTGAGAAGAAAATTAATTGTATAAACATTCCAAGCCTCATTGAACACAAGCCGCACCATACTTGATATGAATATAACGCGCGTACATTAGCTCGCTTGGACGTCGCTTAATTAAATATGGACAGACTCGCAAAAATCTCAAAATTTTCAAAAGCCACAAAAATGCCCTCAGCTTGTACAGAGTAAGTAAAAATACTTATGTACAACTTGATGTTTAGAAATGACTGTGTTGAGCGGTTCTATTCTCAACTTCTCTTTTATTCTATGTCATAGAGGACAGGGTTTGGTAGATAATTAAAAACTGTATTAACTCGGCTTCACATTTTAGAGAATGACTTTAATTGAGCCAAAGATGAAAGAGGAATACACTTATAAAAAAATCTATTTAAAAAAATATATGTTTATATTAATTTCCATAATTTATTGAAAAAAACTATACGTAGACTTCGACCTCCAATATCACACAGGCCAGGCAACTGTGAGAACAAGTGAAAGATACCCATCGAGTTGAGCGGATTTGCAGATAAACAACAACAAAAAATTGCACTTTGTGCCTCACGAGGCCCTTCTCCATAGAGTGCATGCCAGTTATTTTTCTAAACTACAACAACAACAGTTTTTGCCTGTATCACAGTCCGAGCTTCCGATTACGCTTCAACCTTACCCAGACGACGGATAATTTTTGACAGATTGTCCGGCTAGGTTGTTGATCGGATTCACAGATCATGAATTCCACCGTGACGGAATCACCGTTGGGAAGACTTTTTTTTATTTAAAGTCATGTACTCGGAAGTTCCGTGGTCATACCCATGTAGTTTCAAGTTTAGTTTGCTATTCTATATGACATCTGTTTACGGATCCATGAAAAATCTACAGATGATCCAGCATTTTCAGTAAATCATGCTTCGAAATGTTCGTGACGGAATCACCTGAAACGGACATGACTCTTGACTAGTGTTGCTTGTCTATTTTTTGCTGCTCTGTTTCAATCTGACTATTCTTATATGACATCTCTTACTAACATACAGTACCCAAGGATGATAAGATTTTTTCATCGTGAGAAAAACGCGACTGGATCATCCCAGGGGTTAAATCTAGTCCGTGACGGAATCGACAAAAAATCGTGATGGAATCACGAGTGCATGCGCTTTTTAAATCTTATCGGTAAAAGTGCTTTATTAATTACACATTTTCTTCAAAAAAATATTCCTAGAGTGAATTTATCTCTTCTACTTAGAAAATGAAAACTCTGACCTCTTATTTTTACTAAGGTATACAGCTCCCGCCACAGATTCAGATTCAGATTCATTTTATTGTATATAACACCTCATCGAGGCCGTATACAAATTTAACAAAAGGAATACCAATAAACAGTCAAGATCAACATATTATACATGCATATCTTTTCTGCAGATGTTTCAAAATAGTATAGTTTTCAGTAAAGTGCAATTTTTCTTCTTTGACAATTTAGAATTTCCCGAGTTCTTCATGTTAAAAAATTGCGGGAAAAATATTTCGCTATTAAAACACATCTTCTCTATTATTGGCTTGTTCCCGGGGATCATAGGAAGCGAATAGAACAAACAGCATGCTAATATAGGGTCTACGACAGAATGTGGAGTGAATTTTATGCGAAAAAGGGCTGTTTAGCAATGTCCGCTTTTCCGTGGAATTCATGAGCGCACGATTGAAGTATCATGGGAAGACATATATTTCCAGTCGCTATCTCCCCCCCCCCATCTTCAAACAAAAGGAAAAGAAAAAGCCGAGAGAGCGCCTCGTGAGGCAGAGTTATTTTTCCAGACTACAACAACAACAGTTTTTGCCTGTATCACAGTTCGAGCTTCCGATGACCCTTCAACCTTACCCAGACGACGGATAATTTTTGACAGATTATCCGGCTAGGTGGTTGTTGATCGGATTCACAGATAACGATTGAAGCATGGGAAGATATATTTTTCAGTCGCTATCTCCCCAACCCTCACCCCATGATATTGGGGTATGGAATAGAGTATATTGATGGAAAACCTGGAAAAGTGCTTGAGACATTAGGCCCCATCCCACCCACACATCCCCATGAGAGGATCCCCTCACCCAAATCAACACGTTAGCGACAGAAATGAGACCCTGTGTGCCTAGTTGTACCAACTTGCTTGTGATTTTGTGCTATAGGCCCAACACAGCAACACTTCATATTTTGTATGTGTACAGTATAGCATCATCATTGATGAGAGAATGCTCTTCAAAACACACCTGATTTTACCGACACTTCGTTCTGATCTGTCTCAACATCATATGATGAGGATTCAATGCGCTCGGTATAATTTTGTATACTGGTGTTACAGGTCACCTTCGCCTTCACCTCACTGTATCAATGACCATGGACTTGTACATGTATCACATTCACATTGAATGGTGATGGCTGATGAGAATATTGCCCCTATGGAACAAATGACTGGATTCCACGCAGCAAATATTTATTGTGTAACAGTGAGAAGAAAATTAATTGTATAAACATTCAAAGCCTCATTGAACACAAGCCGCACCATACTTGATATGAATATAACGCGCGTACATTAGCTCGCTTGGACGTCGCTTAGTTAAATATGGACAGACTCGAAAAAATCTCAAAATTTTCAAAAGCCACAAAAATGCCCTCAGCTTGTACAGAGTAAGTAAAAATACTTATGTACAACTTGATGTTTAGAAATGACTGTGTTGAGCGGTTCTATTCCCAGCTTCTCTTTTATTCTATGTCATAGAGGACAGGGTTTGGTAGATAATTAAAAACTGTATTAACTCGGCTTCACATTTTAGAGAATGACTTTAATTGAGCCAAAGATGAAAGAGAAATACACTTATAAAAAAATCTATTTAAAAAATATATGTTTATATTAATTTCCATAATTTATTGAAAAAAACTATACGTAGACTTCGACCACCCAATATCACACAGGCCAGGCAACTGTGAGAACAAGTGAAAAATACCCATCGAGTTGAGCGGATTTGCAGATAAACAACAACAAAAAATTGCACTTTGTGCCTCACGAGGCCCTTCTCCATAGAGCGCATGCCAGTTATTTTTCTAGACTACAACAACAACAGTTTTTGCCTGTATCACAGTCCGAGCTTCCGATTACGCTTCAACCTTACCCAGACGACGGATAATTTTTGACAGATTGTCCGGCTAGGTTGTTGATCGGATTCACAGATCATGAATTCCACCGTGACGGAATCACCGTTGGGAAGACTTTTCTTTATTCAAAGTCATGTACTCGGAAGTTCCGTGGTCATACCCATGTAGTTTCAAGTTTAGTTTGCTATTCTATATGACATCTGTTTACGGATCCATGAAAAATCTACAGATGATCCAGCATTTTCAGTAAATCATGCTTCGAAATGTTCGTGACGGAATCACCTGAACGGACATGACTCTTGACTAGTGTTGCTTGTCTATTTTTTTGCTGCTCTGTTTCAATCTGACTATTCTTATATGACATCTCTTACTAACATACAGTACCCAAGGATGATAAGATTTTTTCATCGTGAGAAAAACGCGACTGGATCATCCCAGGGGTTAAATCTAGTCCGTGACGGAATCGACAAAAAAATCGTGATGGAATCACGAGTGCGCTTTTTAAATCTTATCGGTAAAAGTGCTTTATTAATTACACATTTTCTTCAAAAAAATATTCCTAGAGTGAATTTATCTCTTCTACTTAGAAAATTAAACTCTGACCTCTTATTTTTACTAAGGTATACAGCTCCCGCCACATGCATATCTTTTCTGCAGATGTTTCAAAATAGTATAGTTTTCAGTAAAGTGCAATTTTTCTTCTTTGACAATTTAGAATTTCCCGAGTTCATGTTAAAAAATTGCGGGAAAAATATTTCGCTATTAAAACACATCTTCTCTATTATTGGCTTGTTCCCGGGGATCATAGGAAGCGAATAGAACAAACAGCATGCTAATATACATCTTCATTTTATCCAGTCAATTTCTACGTTCCCACTTCGAACCTGCCTTGATTTATCTGACCCCTTCAGTGTTCAAAATCCGAGGTGTAAATTTCACCTTCTAACGGCAGAAGAACCAATCAGAACGTACACATCGATTGCGAGTGAAGGTCAGTGAAGTCACGTAGAGTGACATAATCCTCTATTAGCCGCGTCTTTCCTCCTAATAAGGTGCCCACAATTTAGGTCAGCCAATCAATAACGCTCTTGTGCGACCCATTTCGAATTTCACAAATGTTTTCGAGGTCTGTGACGTCTCGTGTCTATTTATAAGTTATTTGAACATTGAAGGGGTCCAGATAAATCAAGGCAGATTCGAAGTGGGAACGTAGAAATTGGCTGGATAAAATGAAGATGGCTAATATAGGGTCTACGACAGAATGTGGAGTGAATTTTATGCGAAAAAGGGCTGTTTAGCAATGTCCGCTTTTCCGTGGAATTCATGAGCGCACGATTGAAGTATCATGGGAAGATATATATTTCCAGTCGCTATCTCCCCCCCCCCATCTTCAAACAAAAGGAAAAGAAAAAAGCCGAGAGAGCGCCTCGTGAGGCAGAGTTATTTTTCCAGACTACAACAACAACAGTTTTTGCCTGTATCACAGTTCGAGCTTCCGATGACCCTTCAACCTTACCCAGACGACGGATAATTTTTGACAGATTATCCGGCTAGGTTGTTGATCGGATTCACAGATAACGATTGAAGCATGGGAAGATATATTTTTTCAGTCGCTATCTCCCCAACTAAAAAAAAAGAAAAGAAAAAGCCGAGAGAGTTCTTCGGAGTTTTACGTTTTTGACCTCTGACTTTGAATTTGACTTCTCACTTCCGACTCGCATCCTGGTGAATGACACTCATCCTTTATCTTTTTGCCGATTCAGAGATTCTCGAGGAAGTTTCCAATTATACTATCTGGAATGCGAGTTTTTCTTTCGTGAAAATTTACTTTTTATGAAAGCGCAGGTTTGTCTTCGTCGCGGGATACCGGCCATCTGTACCAGCGCGAAGCTATAAGTACGGTACACGCGCGAATTTAGTACCCTCGAATAAAGAGACCCGGTGGAAGCGCTGCAAAGGATACACACCTTTTGTGACGTAAGCATTCATTTGTGTCCAAAGAAAGATTCAAGATTTCGTCGGGAACCAAGACGATCCCTATTGGAAATACTATGAGTCGTGGGTTCCCCAATTATTTGGCGGGAGATTTCACGTTGCGCTCCTAGACCTCCGTCTGATCGACGGAGGTAAAAAGAGTAATTTTCAAAGTTTTCTTGATTCTGGAGTCACAATGACCTTGAATATTGACCTTGACCTAAATGTTGGTACATGACAAACCGTCTCCTCGTAATTTCTCAATGGACACAAAAAAAAGTTGTTTTTAATAATTTCCTGATTTTGGACCACAGTGACCTTTGACCTTGACCTAATTTTTGGTATGTAACACTTCATTTCCCTCTATTGAATCACTCACAAAAAATTAGTAATTTTTAATGATTTCCTGATTTTTAGGTCACACTGACCTTTGACCTTGATTCTGGGGTCACAGTGATCTTGACTATTGATCTGGATCTAAATTTTGGTACATGACAAAACGGCTACCCGTAATTTCTCAATGGACTAAAAAAATCATGATTTTTAACAATTTCATGATTTTGGGGCCACAGTGACCTTGACCTACATTTTGATATGTGACACATCGTGTCCCCTTAATATATCTACTGACCCAAATAAATATTATTTTTAATAATTTCCTGATTTTGGGGTCAGTGACCTTTGACCTTCGATCTTGACCTACACCTACATTTTGGTATGCAACACTTCATTTCCCCCTATTTGAATCCACTCACAAAAAATAGAAATTTTTTATGATTTCCTGATTTTTCAGTCACACTGACCTTTGACCTCTGACCTTGACCTACACCTACATTTAGTATGCAAAACTTTGTTCCCCCCTAGGGCATCCACTCACCAAAAATTAGAACTGTAGATAGAAAATTGTCAACGCTCAAAGATTTCCTGATTTTAGGCAACAGTGACCTTTGACCTCTGACCTCAATTTTTGGTACGCGACACATCGTCTTCACCTAATGTACCCACTCACAAAAAATTGCAACTGTGGATAGAAAACGTTCACAGATATAGACCGGACACGAACACTTCAGTGATTTCCTGTTTTTTAGGCCAGTGACCTTTGACCTCTGACCTCGACCTTCATTTTGGTACGCGATACATCGTCTCCCCGTAGGGTATCCACTCACCAAAAATTGGAACTGTAGATAGGAAACTGTCCCAGATATAGACCGGACACGAGAACCGGACAGACGGACAGATGGACAGACGGACGGAAACCGCCATCACATAATACGTCCGCCTATTGGCGGGCGTATAAAAAATGAAATCGGCGGCAGTTCACAGGAAAATGTTATGATTTTTATTTTGTGATGGGGCACTTCGAGGCCCACCAAGAGATCATTTCAATCGATCGCTTTCTGGAGGTGTGTCTTCGTTTTATGAATCGGGACCAATTGGCTGTGACCATTTTGGAAACGCCCTAATACACTCAGATATCACCCGTTACCGCATGGCTATCAGCAGAAGTTTCTACGTATGATCATACCATGC